>CAIGRP010121737.1:0-11258 GCA_903798385.1 Fraxinus cuspidata
CTACACCATTCTGCTATGGTGAACCAGGCATCGTATATTGGGCAACTATCCCATGATTTTGAAAAAATTTAGCAAACGGATCTGGTGCTTGTCCATCCTCTATGTATCTACCGTAATATTCTCCACCTCTATCCGATCTTACGATCTTAATCTGCTTCTCATATTGTTTCTCTACTTCAGCTTTAAAGGTTTTAAAGATATCCAATGCTTCGCTCTTATTATGAAGCAAGTAGAGATACATATATCGAGAGTATTCATCAATAAAGGTGATGAAATATTTTTGACCATGTGAGTCCATATCTGGACTACATATATCAGTATGTATGATTTCTAATATGTCCGAACTCCTGTTGTCACCTTTCTTGGACTTGTTGGTCTACTTTCCCTTAATGCAACCTACACATGTATCAAAATCAGTG
Source organism: Fraxinus cuspidata (assembly GCA_903798385.1). Taxonomy (NCBI): domain Eukaryota; kingdom Viridiplantae; phylum Streptophyta; class Magnoliopsida; order Lamiales; family Oleaceae; genus Fraxinus; species Fraxinus cuspidata. The sequence goes on from CAIGRP010121737.1 coordinate 420, forward strand.
ATATCTAGAGTACTAAGTACCCCATCATCACTAATCTTTAGATTTTATCTATAGAGATATGTCCTAATCTCCAAANTTTTTGACCATGTGAGTCCATATCTGGACTACATATATCAGTATGTATGATTTCTAATATGTCCGAACTCCTGTTGTCACCTTTCTTGGACTTGTTGGTCTACTTTCCCTTAATGCAACCTACACATGTATCAAAATCAGTGATATCTAGAGTACTAAGTACCCCATCATCACTAATCTTTAGATTTTATCTATAGAGATATGTCCTAATCTCCAAAGCCACAACATAGAGGAGTCTTCATTAATATTACACAGTTTAGTGCCAGTATGAACATGCATTGAGCTATAAGTGATATTGTTTTGTAAATCAATATGATAAAGACGATCAAACAAAGTACCATTCTCAACACAATTATAATTATTTAATAAACTGAATGATGTGTTTGAAAAATTAAAGGAATATCCCAAGGGTACAAGTCTGGAAATAAAAATCAAGTTTCATGAAAAACTTGGAACATAAAAGGTCCTATCTAATTCAAAACAAAGCCACTACTTAAAGTTAAAATGCACGTTTCTATAGTCTCCACATGTGAGCCAATCTTGTTTCCAGATAAGATGTTTTGCTCACTTCCCACTGACTTTCTTAGATTTTGCATACACTGTAAGGAATTTGCAACATGGATTATAGATACAGAGTTAATCCACGAAGTGTTAATATTTACATTAACCATATTAGATTCATAACAGACAAATGAGGTTGGATTACCTTTATCCTTAAGCAATTTCTTGAATTTGGCGCAATTTTTCTTCATGTGTTTCTTCTTTTTACAGAAGTAACAATTGGCCTCTTTCTTAATATCAGCTTGGGGTGGGATTTTACCTTTCCCTTTCTGATTGGCTTGAGCCTTCCCCTTCCCACGGGTTGTAGTCGACATTATACTTTCACCTTGTTCCATTATTAGTCTCCCTTCTTCTTGAACACACAGTCATTAATTCATTAACATACCATTTATCCTCATGTGTGTTATACGAGATTTTGAAAGGTCCGTACTAACTATTCAAGATGTAGTGCACAAGGGAGGAATCATACATCTCAACCTCGAGTTTCTTAAGTTGAGTCGTAATATCTCTTATTTGCATGATGTGATCTTGTATACCTTTTACACTGGTGAGCTTTAAGGATGAAAACTTCATTATAAGGGTGCTTGCTATTGCCTTATCTGAAGTGACGAATTGATCATCAATGGCTTTTATCAAGTCTTGGACTTTGTCATGCTGATCGACGGAACCACGTATACTAGCAAAAATTTTAGTCTTTATGAATATCATGCTAAGGCGATTTGATCGCTCCCATTTTTCATAAAGTGCGATGTTCGCTATAGTGTTGGTATCGGTAATCTTAGGTGGTTTGTCTTTCCTAATAGCATATTCAGTATCCATCCACCCTAAATGGAGAAGAATTCTCTCATTTCATACTTTATAGTTTTCACTCTTTAATTCGAGAATATCACAACGAATATCAGAGAAATTAGTAGGTTGTGAAGCTGCATAATATTAAAAATTGTTTATGTTAAATTGAGACATTATTGTAGATTGCATGTTACCAATGTAAATCATGCTAAAATTGAATATAATGACATAAAAATTGCCCGTGGGCTAAATTTTTACTTCAAGTATATTCAATTATCCCTTATGGTAGAATTATCAAATTATGTACTTGATTCATATAGGAACATTATGAAAATAATTTGATATTCTATCCTAAAACCAATCTTTATAATAAAACTATCAAATTATGCACTTATTCACAATTCTTATGGGCATACTATGAAATAATTTGATATTTTATTCTAATTAATTATATAAATATAACAAAAGTTCACGTGGGATAAAATTCGTTATATATAGTATAATTAATTACAATCTAATGTCTTCAATCCTTATATGATCCTAAACTTAATATATAATTTTATTTAATTAAAGATCTTGTGGCTAATCATTCATTAAATAAAATTATACAGATCACTAGACATTATCCTTTTATATATAAACGATTAACTCAATATGAGAAAAAATCTAATAGCATAATTTAAACTAACAACTTACGATTATGCACAAAATATTCTCATAGATATTATAAATTGCATAAAATAATTTAAACATAATCAACTCACGCGAACTAAATATGAGCATAATTTAAAATTTTAACGCCCTAAATTGCATATATTATTCAAAATATGAATAATTAACATATGCAAAAACTAAAAATGTATATATAATTAAATAAATAAATACCGAAGAATTAAACTGCATACTTGGCCCAACAATAAAATTGCATGATTGAATTCTATACATTGGCAATAAATAATGGCATAAATACTTAGCGAGCGCTATGTAACTAACATGCCTAATGACGGTAATCGGCCCAGAATCAAATTATAGGTCACGACCCAAATATAAAATTCTGGAAAAAAGAACAATAACCAATTGTATATCTTTTACAAATGACCCAAATAACAAACACTTATGTTTAATTTAAATGGGCTAAGCAATTATTTATATAAATTTAACCTAATAAACAAACTACAAGCAAACCAAATTATTAAGATTCAAACCCAATTAATTCACTCATTCAGAAAACAACACATTCAACAAAACTAGTCATCTTCTTCCTCTGGCGGTTTGAAATCAACCTGGCTCAGACCCGCCTCAAATTTAACTTTCTTCCATCAAAACTCAAGTTTAATACCACACAAAGGCTAGAAAAACGATTTTATGGAGAAATTTGAATTTATTTTCACTAAAATAAATTCTGCCAGAGAAGACAAATTTTGCAAATTGATGTAAAACACCAAGGCAGAGGTAATATAACTTTGCTATGATACCAAATGTTAGACAAAAATCACGGAAATTAATTGGATCGAAAAATCGAGATACAATAGGGATCGATTCATACCTCCGGCCATTGATGATGTTGCAGAAGCTTTCCTTCTATAGGTAATGGAACTTCTAAACTCTCAATAGATGATGTATATTGTATTTTTGGTGATTGAGCTTGGGGACTAAAACTTCTATATATATAGCCAAAACTCCCATCAAATTATGGCTTAGGTTACCTACCAATTGATGGTCAAATTGAAACTCACTAAATGTTGAAATTGAACCCACGAACGTGGACCATCAATTGCCCGTTGAAGAAACGGGAATAGTGGACAGTGGTGGACAGTTACACTCATAGCTTCATCTTCATCTTCATCATCTTTTCTCCCAAAATTATTTACAGGTTTCGGACTGAAATGTACATTACCATGATTTAAGAGCATGTTTACAGCAAACATGCAACAAAGATGCACCTAATGTGCACCTAACATGCACTTGATGTTCATATCTCGTAAAATCCAATATCTTTGTGTCAAAGGTGAGTTCTTGTCAAAATATTTGTTTTAATATTTTTGTGCATGTGTTAATCGTGTTCTCCTTTTCTTTTCTATTTTCACCAACACTAAAATCAAATTGATTTTGTCAATTTTAGCCCACGTCAAAGAATCCCTACTCTATGTCTTTATTTTCAACTTTTTCCCCATGATTATTTATGAGGTTTGAACTAAAATCTATCAAAAGAGATTCTGTCCAAAAGTATTAACGAACGTTCTCCTGGATCGATTATTGGCGTTCTCAGCGGCTAACTGATCAATTATTTGTCCCTTTGATTAACATGATATTCATAGTAAGTGATTATTTTTGGCTTATTGGCACAAAACCTCACTATCCTTTGGAACTATTGTGGAAAATCCCCTATCTTCTCAAATTGGTTGAAAACCCCCCATATATGACTTTTGATGTGAGAAAGAACCCATTTTCTTCAATTTTCTCAATAAAGCCTTGTGAATAATGAATATATCCTCCTATTTATGTAAAACAAAAAGAGAAGAAGAAAAAAAAAATCAAGAACTAATTTCAGTTGTAGTCTAAAATTTTCGAAAAAGTGCAAACGAGTTCCAAATAAATAAGTTAAAAAATATTTATTTTTTAAATTCTCTTTCTTTCCCACCTGCCCTATATTCCCACCACCACTCTCCAGTCCTTTTCCCAAATATAAAAACTTGTTAAGGTTTTTTTTTTGGCTCCTATGTCAATCCTACACATTGTAGAGAGAGAGAGAGAGAGAGAGAGAGAGAGAGATGCTAAATAAGACAGAAAGAGTTATGGTGGACAAAATGGGAGCGATGGCACCTCTTTAGAATTGGATTCAAGAAGACTATCTCTTGCTTAAAAACGCCGTCGAGGTACAAACCTTTTAAGCACCATTTGTTTCTTGGTGATGTTGGTTTTGTATGTGTGTTCATTTCTTGGAAAATGGCTTTGGATTTTGTGTTGTTTTTGAGTTTATTTAAGTTTAAAATGGAAAAATGTAGCTTGATTTTAAAATGGAACTGAGTTTCTTTGTGTTGATTTAACAAGTATTCAAATATTTACCTATATTCTGATAGGGGAGTTTCAGAATTGATTTACGCTATTATCTAATGGTGGTGGCGAAGAAAGGAATTTTTTTTAATTCTAATTAATTGTTGATTTGAGACTCGTTTGTACTTTTGTTGAAAAATTTAGGATTACAGTTGAAAGTAGTTTTTTTTTCTTCTTTTCTTTTCGTATTATTTAAATAGAATACTATATTCGTCATTTCACAAGGCTTTATTCAGAAAATGAAAACAGGGGATCTTCTACACCTAACTAATGGATAAAAACAGATGAAAAAATGTAGCGACACAGATAACATACACGCTTACAGAAGCAAAATACATTAGTCTGCTCAAATTCTTCTTCCTTGAGCCATTTCAAGCAATGAGAAACCATTCAAACAGTGCCCAACTCTTTATTCCCGACTTTTTCTTCGACCTAAGCAAATCTGAATGAGATTACTTTTTTTTTTTCTGCCGTTTACTTTTCTACTGTAAACACAGTATCTTTCCATCTCTGATTCAACAAATGCAAAATGGTACACATGCCTTGAACTTGGACTGAAAATTTTAGGAAGACAGATTCTCAGATGTATGAGAGTGTGGACATGTGTCGAGTGTGTATTTATATGCAAAACCATGAGATAGTGAGAAACAGAAACAGTGTGCACGAAACATGAACCAAACATGCACTTGATATCACATCCCATAAAATTTGATAGCCTGTGTGCATATTCAAGTCTTAGAAGCTAACAGAACCTTTTTGTGTAAATACCGGCCCTTTTCCTTTGCTATTTTCAACCGTTCTTCCAACATTTTTCAACTCTAAAATCATATGATTTAATCAACTTCAAAGTGAGTGAGAGAATGAGCGGTCATGGCTTCATCTTCATTAACTTTTACCCATGATTATTTACAAGCATTAGACAAAATCTCCGAAAAGAGCTGACCAAAATTATTGAGATGTTCTACATGGCTAACAAAACAATTGTCTAGCCCGCTAATTGAACACATTAGCATTCCCATGGGTAAAAATAAATATAAGAAGAGATTAAAAAAAAAATGAATTGGAAAAAAAAAACACAAAAACAATTTGTTGGGTAGTTGTCAAACAACCTACAACGGGCGGTGTTGTTTAAAGGTTAATTCATAGGCTTCGGTCGATGATTGAACTAGGAAATAATCATTTAAGTAATGGTTTCTCATGACCCATTCACTAAATGGATGGCCCATACATATATATCACTCTCCCTTTCTTGTTGGTTATGTGTAGCCAAAGGGAAATCAACATTAGCCATTTTTCTATGTGAAGCAAACAGCCGCGAGTTTTTCTCCCTTCCTCTTTGTGATTGAGAAACCACATTCCCTTCTCTTTGTGAGATATTATCCTTTGTGGGTTATACATATAGTTGGAAAATCTTACTGCATTTTTTGTTGGTCGACTATGGATTTTGGAGGATCTTGTTGGTGTTGATACTGGTTTCATAAACTGAGCGCTTTTTTGTACATCAATTGAAAATAATTGGTAAGTACTTTCATCACAAATAAGTATTAGAGCTTGGTGTGTACAAAAACTGTTGAAAATCAACAAATTCGAACTTGCAAATTCATTTTTCTAGGAAACCAGATACACCTAGTAGACGAACGGACACCATATTTCGACTCCAAACGACGAGCTGAGCTGTCTGGCTGGAATGTATGATACATGTAGTAGCATAGATGGTGGTGCCTATCGATGATTCTTATGGAGGTTCTTGATTGTATTCCGGACTTGTTGGCGTGTTACTTTAGTGTTTCGTGCAGTATGTCAAAATTTGGATAGTTTTTCCCTTGAGTGTTCGGTTGTCGGGTGTCATTTTTGGTTGTTGCAGGTGGTGAAAGTTTTAAGGGTGAATAGTGGTGGCCCTGAAGCTGTAAATTTTTCGCATCTCTCCTTTGTTTACGAACCCGCAGATTGGTATGCTCAGTAAATAGGCTGATCTCTTTTACATTCTTGTACTAGCACGCCATCATGTGAGGTGTTCATTAGGCTTGGGATTACCGTATGGGGTAACCATTGCCTGTTGCTAGAACTTAGGAATTATTTGCTCTATTTTACGTCTTTGAAGTACTGAAAATTGTTAAGTCTTATTGCTGAAAATTGTTCATTGATTCTGTGATATACTGTAGAGTGAGTTATATTGTGAGACTTGCATTTAGTGAGAAATTTTGTTTTTGTTGGTATATCTCATTTGTTGCAATAATTAGACTACTTTGTGTGGCTTATTTCAGGTAATTGTGAATTTTTGCATTTTGGTTGATTTTTTTGTCCCAAAAATGACAACTTACAATTTTGATTTCAGAATCTTCAACGGAAAATGAGATTTCTCTATATGGTAATTAAAAGTGAGAGAATTTTAGTCCAATAAAAGATTTAAAAAGCTATAGATGACAATTTTCATGTTGATCTAACAGAAGAACAAAAAAAAAAAGAATTTGATAAGCTTGCATGCATTTCAATTATATTACACTTATTAGTCGCCGTTTTGAGAAAAAAATGGTAAATTTAAAACCACAAAAGAACCTTGGGAAAAGTTAGAAGACTTTTATTTGCTTAAATCTATCCCTAACAAACTTTACTAACTTGAGAGGGTTTTTAGTTTCAAAATGGATCATTCAAAGGATTTAAATAACAATTTAGACGTGTTTAACAAACTTGTTTGAAACATATAAGTCCATAATACTGCATAGTTCGTTGCCTGACACTTGTAAAGAGGTAAAAAATACAACTAAGTATGTGAGTGATACTATAACACCTGAGATTGTTATTAATTCCCCTTGGAGAGAGGAGATGGAAATAAAAGGTGAAAAACATGATAAGAAAAGTGGTGAAATTCACATGAGTAGTAGATCGCATTTTAAGAAAAATAGTCATGAAGGGTATCAAAGAAGTGGTGAGAGAAGTAGTAGTGAGGGTAAAAATAAGGGTAAAAGTTGATCTAGATCTAAATCTAGGACCAAAATTAGAAATATTATGGCCGTGGTAACATGAGGCACTTTATAAAAACTGTCATAAAGAGAATAACAAACAAAGGATAAAGGGGAGATAAAGTTAATATTATGTCTTCTGCTAACTATGATGATGGTAAAGTCTTTATGTTGATGAGTCGTGTTGGTAATGCTGCTGAATTGAGTCTAACTACTAAATTCCAAGGATGGTGAAGATATTTGTGTTTGTGTCTGTTGCTGATGAAGGCTAACGACAGCATGAGGAAGAGGAAGATGGAGAACTTGATGGTAAAGTCGAAAGTGAAGGCGAGTCTGAGAATACGAGCAATGGTGCATTGATGCCACAATTTGAAACATTTTTCCGCTCACATGTATGGCATCTCTGTTGGATTTTGGGCTATTTACCGGCCCAATAATTTTTAAGTCCATCACTAGTGATGACAAGATATTGCTCGTGTCACTTATTTAGATTTTTTAATTTGTTAATATCATTTGCATTGTATATTTTGATTTGATACATGTTGGGTATTCTCTACTATGAATCTAATCCAGAGTGGCTTGCGCAACAAAATGAGAGATGACTAATTGAACGACAATTTGGTGGTGAACATGGAGGGAGAGATCATTGAAAAAAATTAAGAACGAGTCAATCTTGCAGCGTTTTGAAAATTGTGAGATCCTGGAGAATGTAGGTATCTGATAGAGTGATGTTGTATCATGTATTACTTTTTATTATTTTGAGTTGTATTTGGATTATATTTTCATATGTATATATTTTTATGTTTTAGTGTTTTTATTTATTGACTGAAGAATTTTTAATATTATTTAATTAAATATTAATAAATGACGGTTGGCCTAGCTTACCAACATTATTGGTATGCCACTGGGTGCGGATGCTTGAACATGGGCTGAAGATTTCAGAAAGGGAGAGTCAATAGGTATATGAGAGTGTAATGTGTAAATAAATGCAAAGCAATGAGAGAGTGAGAGATGGTACTAGTGTGCACCAGACACTGTACTAAGCATGCTATTATTTTCACTTTGATATCTTGTGCATATACGAGTCTGCAATTCCAAGTTAATAGAAGTTAACACAAGTGAATTCCTGTCAAAAATTTTAGTGCATATATCTGAGGCGTTCCCTTTTCCTTGGCTATTTTCACCTGTTCTTCCATTGTTTTTCAACTCTAAAATCATATTATTTTATCAATTTCAGCATTAGTCAAACAATCATTTCCCATGGCACCATCTTCATCAACTCTTCCCCATGCTTATTTACAGGTTTGAGACCAAAATCTCCCTGTCGAAAAATATTAATGGAGCTTCGATGTGTTTAGTGGGACAATTATCTGGCACGTTACTTGAACATTTTAACGTCCACCTGGGTAAAAATAAATATAAAAGAAGGCAAAAATGGAAAATAGAAAAAAAATAATTTCGTCTTCCGAGCAGCCCAAGAAGAATGCATATTCCACTTATTTTTCCCAGTGTCCCCTTGGTTCACTCTTTCTTGTGCATCAAGATTGAATCAACTGGCAAACAGAGTATCAAGATTCTGTGTATGATGAGGATTCGATTGATGCCACTTAAATTGATAAAAGCTGCTGACCTCAAAATTTGTTCGATGAGGCCAAAAGGTCCTGGCCTCCTCCCTGGCCACCTGTGTGTCACTTGCACAATGGAACACACAGTGACGGTGGCCTTTGCCTTTAACGGGGTGTTAACGTGTAGGTGATGTCTAGGTGGTTGAAATTTTGTTAGCCACTCAATGAGATAGATTTTAAGGTCAGCAAAAGTGGATAAGCTCTCTCCTAATGGTGATTTTGAAGAAAATATTTCGGCTTATTATGATACGACAAAACTGCTGCCATTATGGGTGGCAGTATCAAGCAGGAGATCACGAAGAGATTTCTGCAAATGCAAAATAATGTTGGGTATTGGAATTGATTTATTCTATTGTATGATGGTGGTGGTGAAAGGGAATTTTTTTAATTTTTAATTTTTAATATTTTAATTATTGATTTGTGACTCATTTCTACTTTTTTTTTTTTTGAAAAATTTAGAACTACGGTTTAAATGAGTTCTTTATTTTTTTCTTCTTTCTTTTTGTATTATTTAAATAAGTGGGTATATTCGTCATTTCACAAGACTTTATTTAGAAAATGAAAAAAGTTGGTCTTTTGCACCTCAAAGATCATATAGGGGTTTTCAACCAATTTGAAAAGATGAGGGGTATTTCGCAATTGGTTCAAAAGATAGGGGATTTTGTACCAATAAGCCAATATTCTTGAAATTCTTTTTCATAAACTATTCAAGAAAAAGCAAAACAGCAAATAAATGGATGAAAAAGAAGAAGAAACAATGTAGTGGTACAAATTAGAGACATGTCCACACAAGCAAAAAACATTAATCTGCTCTAATTCTTCTTCCTTGAGCCTTTTCAAGCAATGAGAAACCATTGAAATAGTGCCGACTCTTTTAAGACCTAAAAAATTTTGAATGAGATATCCTTTTTTTTTTTCCCCTACCATTTGATTCTTTACTAAAAAACACTATCTTTCTCTCTTTGGTTCAACAAATACAAAGTGGTCCAAATGTCTTGAACATGGACTGAACTTTTTGTTTAATGAAAATCTTCGATCACCAAGCATTCCGAGCTCAAAATACGGTCTATAGACTGAATCAAATACCACAATCTTCAAACCCAAACCATAAACCAATCCCCTAACCCGATTTCTCTCTTGGCTTTCCCACAAAGGACACGGTGTGAAGTATTATTGCAGTCACAATAACAGCCACAAATGCTAAAAGAAGAGATGAAAACAAAAGGCATGAAGCAGGAGAAGCTGTCTGTTTCACTCACAGAACAAAGGAAGCAAATAACCAATTTCACACACAGCTAGCAACAAGATGAGGCATCATATATATAGGTGTTTTAGGTGAGCTTTATGTTAAACAGTAATTAGGCCCAATAGATAACAAATGATTGGGCTATTAACCAAAAAGCCATCCAAGAGTTATGAATCAGGCCATGAGTAACACTAATTAAATTATGCTACTTCAAATGGCCCAAATAGGTTGTAGGATTGATTGAACAATTGTGGTGTCGATATTTTTCTTCAGTCATCTGGTCGATGCCGACTGAATAAACAATGACTTTACATCATTGCTCGGGAGGTCATTTGATAAAATTTACCTGACAAATCTTTACCTTGGTGTCAAGGACCTGCAAAAAAAAATAAAATTACGTATTAGTAATAATCCAGAAAAGGAGAACCAATAAAATTGGAAATTATTTACCTGCACCGATGTTTAGAAGAAATTTACAACTTCTAAACTTCACCAAAGGTAGCACCATGTTTGAGAGATTATATTGTGT
>CAIGRP010121738.1:0-34648 GCA_903798385.1 Fraxinus cuspidata
AAAATTATATATGTTTAATTTGAATAAAATAATTTTTATATTTAAATTTTAGGCTTTGATTCCCATTTTTTTTCAAAATACATTTTTCTCTCTTCTTTTTAACCACACAATCTTCAATAAAATAATATTACAAGTAAATTCAAAATTTTTCTTATTTTTAAGCACACATTTTCCAGCAAATCACTATTTTAAAATGCTTTTTTTTTTAAATGGGCATCAAATGAGCTCTTAGTATTTTATTGCTATCGACGGCCAACGGCCGCCCATGCTGACTTAAAACCTTGGATCCGCCTCTACTTGCAAGTTGACTCAACTCGTCCCATCATAGCCGAGTCGGGTTTTTTTTTTTGGAACGAGCGACTGATGATCGGCTTGTTCTAAAGCAAGAACCAGTCCCTCACGCAGTGGACAAGTTGAAAAGGCTAGGCTCAATCCATTAACACTCGTACACAAACGTCAGAGGTTGAGATTTTATTTTTGGTATATTTCTTGTAGTTAAAATTGTTATAAGACTACACGATAAATTTGCACTTAAATCAACATAAAGAAGTAATGTATTTAGCACAAGTAGTACTGAACACCAATTTAGGTGTCAACATATCATAGATCATAAATTTTTGAATTTAATTGAACTTATAATTTAATATCATAATTGTTATTATCTTAACTGATGTTAAATGTCAATTATGTTAAATAGCATTACTCGTAATCTTTGCCAAACAAACCAAATACGTTGCATTAGTCAAATTTCAATCATTATAAGGATGAACCTTTCAAAAGTTGGAATGTGTGTCATTTTGACTTGAAAGAACATTTGTATGCTCCAATAACTAACTAAATTATAAATAAATAAGAAACATCGCAAAAATTATGCTTCTAGTCTTTTCCAAAATGAAGAATGTTTTAAATATTGTTAGGATTTACATTGACTATCCTTTGATAAACCATCGCCTTCTTCCAGAGGTTGAAAAATTCTCACCCATCCCCTACTCCTCTAAGGAGAGGTCATAGTTTCCTTGCAAAGTACCATCATAATTATTTTTTATTTCAAAAAATCTGTTCCAAACAAATTTTAAATACTAAATAATATTTGACAAGATATATAATTTTATTTCTTATTTACTACATCCGTCCCAATTATATAAGATGTGTTTTCTTATTCTCTTGTTCCAAATATATATGCTTGTTTCATAATGTAGAATATTTTGTTGTGTTCATTTACCAATATACTCTTATTAAATTTTCTCCACTTAATATGCAAATTTCTTGAAATCATCCAAATACATACATTTCTCACTTCTTGAAAACCTGGAACAACTCTCATTTATTTTTCTTCTGCAAATTCTTTATTAATTCCAATAATAATTTAGTTTTACATAATGGAAATTAAATATGGGTAAATTAGGAAAGATTTTGGCAAAAATTAATTTTCCAATGACATTAAAGAAGTTTTCTTAATCCATGTGAAAAACGAAACAAGCCTATATAATTGGGACGGATGAAGTATATATATGTATATTGTCGAACGAATCGTACTCCTTCATATACATCGGAGTCAATTTTGTGGGAAGGGGCCGAGGGCCTTTACCCCTCCCGATCCAAGCTGAGCTATGTAAATGTTAAATTGCTGGCGAATTTCATATGACTCAAGGTTGTGGTACAAAATCGTCAAATTACTTAACATTTGATTTTAATTTAACTGAAAGTCGACAGAAGTTTTAATATATAATTCGATGACTTCCATAATGGGGCCGAATTCACTAATTTAAGTTGGTGGATGATCCACAACCTCGCTTTTAAATATTAGTAACCCAAAATCACGTAACGTGAATGGTTCAAAAGCCTAGCACTAATTTACCCATTATTTAACCATTCAACTTGTACCTTTTCTTTTCTTCACTTTCTAGGTGATTTCCTATACGGCTCTGGGAAGTTTTGTTCCTATAGGGCATTTATATATCAAAAGTTCATCATTAATATATAGATAGTATGTTGATGGTGGAGTTAGGAATGATCAGCAAGGTAATCACTTTTTCCACTTCTTATGTACGTCTCCTTAGGAAGTATGTATAGTACGGTAAATAATTTTTTTCACATATTATTATATATTTTTATACGATAGTTAAAAAGGTATTTGAACACTATTAATCAAAAGAAAAAAAGTGAAATTTTTGTCTAATCTTAACAAGTCTTTGTACTTAATTGTCTCCTAGGAAGATATTCGAACTTGAACAAGCTATCCACGACTTTGAATAAAAGTTAATATATGACGAGTTGTTTGAAATTAAATAAGAGTTCATTTCGATTTTACACTCGGTACTTTAGATGATAGGAAAGCTAATGTCTATGTTGTTTTCTCTTTCCATCGGACTTAGGTAGGAGTTTCTGTAGGTCTTACGATGTATTAGTTGAGATTTCGGAGTTGAAACATAATGAACATGAAATAAAGTTATTCGAGTAATTCAAATGTTCTAAAGGAAATTTATAAATTTTTCCGAGTTTCATTCAGTGCACAATTGAGAGCGAAATGATTGAAATAAATAGTAGAATAGGGATATGTCCAACAAAACACATCCGCAATGGCTAAAATACTGAAAAGTATATATTAAAAAAAATTATTTTTCAGCACCATTCGGTTTATAGCATCAGTTTGGTGCTGTGGCATGAGGGCACAACAATGGAATGGATAAAAAAATGGTCGTCCAATACATACGATAACAGGAAATTTCTTAATTTCCTGTTTAAGGTATGGTAGTCGCTTTCATGTTAGTCGTGATCATTAGGTAATGTTAAACAACTTGTTGGGATTAAATATTAATCATATATATCTTAATCTGGTGATATTGAAATTTGAACGACTGCAAATAATTTGCACATAATCGAGTAGACCATCACTTTTTTTTTCTTTTCCTTAGTTTTTTTTTTATCAATTATCAACACGATTCTTTAAATTTCTTTTATTGAATTTTGACTCTATTAATTCCCTTTTATTGAATTTTCTGACAAGATTTTATCGAGGCATCATTTTATTGCTCCAATTTTTTTATATTTAATTGCATCATTTTTTTATTTGTTTGGTTTTTTTTTCCCGACGACGTTTTTAACGAAACAATTATTGTGTAAGTAACTGTTCAAAGGAGAGTGTTGCAGAATAAATAAATTAAGATAAATGATCATTTAGTCTTATGAAGATATCTAAGAGTTTGTAATTCTCATTATAATACTATATATAAATCAATTATATGATACACTCTCGAGTTTAGACTTTACTAATTCTCTTTATTATTTTTTCCTTATTTTAATTTCATAATATTATTCAATTTTAATGGTTTGAGAAAGGGTTTCATATTGCACAATAGAGACATATTAATTCATTGATGAATAAAGTTTTTGTCGGTTCCAACGATATTTGAATTAAATTTGCTATACGTCAATAAATTGATATTTGAATTAAATTTGTTATACGTCAAATTTTTTTCTTACGAAACACTCAAACAAGGTTTATTTTTTAATTCGAGGGAACATGTCAACACTTGCATTGACCACATTGGTCCGAGGGACAACTAAGCATAATTCCGAGTCTTATTAGATAAAGTTTGACCAACATTTAAATCGAACTACATTTGATAGCAACCGCACGAATTAGTGATAATTCATTCGGTCGAATTCTCCAAGAATACAAATGTGAACACAACTATGAGAATGGGACAACCACTATTTATGTCACCATGAAACTTCTACTCACTATCCACTCACTCCATGTTAGTGTTTTCTGCATCTCAATTAATACAGGATTTACTCTCATATACTAAAATTTGAACAATTTATTAAATTATACCACGCTAAAATACATACCGTTTAATTGATCAACGCACAAAACTTTTGTAATCTTAATATTAAACTTTTGTACACCGAAAACACACGCATTGGATTTGTAATCTTGATATTAAAATCACGTCTCGTATGATAAAACATGCATTGAAAACGATATTTGGATTACAAAATAAAAGGAAATTCGATAAATGACTGGATTAAAAATATCTAGCATAAAATTATGTGATCTTGAATTAACAAAATTCTTCTTTTTCCTCCCTTACTGAAAAAATAAATAAAAAATAAAACAGAATATCTAAAATCATTTTTTTCGAGAATTCGAGCCTATTCGAGTGAAATAGGGGTCATCAATCTCATTAAAATTGATCATGAGTTTATGACTATCCGACCCTGGAATCAATCAAAATAAAGATCAAGTTGGAACATTTTCAACGGTCAAAATCACCCCAAGCAGAACCTTCCTTAGTCCAACTATAGTTTTTATTATAAAAACAAACACATTTCTGACATTCCAACATTTAGAAATACTACTTCTTACATGTACAGCCTTACTTAATGTGTTATGTAAGCCACGCGACACTTTATTATTAGACAGTTTAAAATACAATTAATTTTTTTTATCCAATCATTTCATTGCACATCATTTTTTGGCGCACAAAAATGTTACTCGTAAATTTTTTTTGTATGGATGGAATTTATCGTTGTTGAGATCAGGGGCGGACGCAGAACTTTAAAGTTGTGGGGCAAAATCGAACTTGCAAAGAAGTTGGGAGAAATTTTAAAATCGAAAATTTACGTCCAAAAAATGATACCACATGTAGTTTTATATCCGAAAATTTACATGAGATAATGACTTTTTCGGATGTAAAATTTCGAAAATTTTTGATATCATATTCCATATAAAATTTCCTAATAAAACGATGAAAATTATTTTGAGAAATTTGTATAGCAAAAATAATAAATGTTAATGAAATAATTGATTTTTTTAAATGCGAGTATAGACTCACGTTTAACGTATTTTTAACTATTTTCGATATTTGTTTGGACTATTCGATATGCACATAATGTAGTTCTCGAAATAAGTTTTGAGGTGATATAAACAATTTGTAAATTCGATTAGCGTACGATCGTCGGAGAATTTTTAAAATTAGCATGTTATCGAAATTCATATTTGTTGTGATTTTACTCATGTTTGGTGGAGATTAAAATCAAATTTTTAGTAAATTTTAATAAAAGTTAAAACAGTTATGGATTTATTGAAATATGTTATTAAAATTAATTGTTAATTTTGATCTAGATCACTTGGCCCCGGACCCAAGGGTCCGCCCCTGGTTGAGATGACATCATTTAACTAGCCTATCTAACTTTATTTATTTATTCTGTTCAAAATTCGATGAAATCATACTGCTGATCTTATGTAAACCAGCCCACAAGTACATGCCATTAAATACATCAATATCCACTGACTTGTCAAGATATATCCAATAATTTCATTTGAGGTTTATTAATTAATAATTGAGATAAACTTATCATTTTGTGTAATGAGATAACCATTCAATACTTGTATTCATTTTTCCTCTGGACTTTTAGGCTATTGCTGTTAAGCCTCCGCTTGATTCTCATTATTGTGGAATGAGAATGAAAAATAGAGCCGTTATTAAGCTCCACACAAGAAATAGTTAATGATTTGATTTAATTGATAACAGTCATATTTCTCATTTTTATGGATGAAAAATGAGAAACAAACGGAAGCTAAATTATTGATTAATTCTAAAAGGTTTATTATTGTATAATTGTCCTGAACAACAATATTGTTAATAATTTTTTTTTAAAAGTTGTTTAGATGGATAGGTCAAGATCGACTTGAGCCAAATTAATATTGATGCTAGTCGAGTCATTGTTTGGCCCTCATTTAGGAGATTTTATAAATTTTGGAATAGTGATTGATATGAGAATGTGTGATTGAAAAATAATGAAATTTTTTTGATTCGTGTGTAATATTATTTTATTTAGATATGTGTTGTTAAAATAAAATAAAAAAAAAAAATCAAAAATCTTAATGAGGGCCAAACAAGGGTTGAGCTTGTTGAAACTTTGAGGTTTCTGCTTTCTACCAACATCTATAAGGTGGAATGGTCCATGACCATCCCTATATTTAGTTGAATGTGAATTTTGTACATATCACTATCAATTTCCCTTGGAACAAACTACCACATCAACATGACTCACATGATAATTATGGTACCTCTCGAGCGAGATCGACATCATTTTCCATTGCCCTAGCCCACGTTGCCACCTCGAAAAATCACCTTAATGGAATTTCTCACCATCATGATTAATTGGACTTATAGCTTTATCAAAGAATTCACACCCGTTCAAAGATTTATCATGCAACTTCAAGTGACTAAATATATGAAATGACTCGAGTTTATATCAAAATGTCAATATAATAATGGAGCAATACAACCCGATGACGTAGAAATTTCATTCTTACATATCTAATAAAATGTACCCAAACAGAAAAAGATACACAAATTATAAAAGAACATTGACAATATATAACACAATAAAAAAAACGTGGACTTAAGTAAGGTCGATATTATTTTATCTCCTAATCTAACCTTGATTTCGAGATACTTATATTCACGAATACAACATCGACTTTTAAAGATATTTTGTTTTTTTCAATTTTGATATACTACAAAATAATTAACAATAATAAAATGAATTCGAATCTAGTACTATCAATTCTGGTTGTTAATTGGCAAACCATAGGGAAATGATAACTAGTGGAGGTTTTATTAAAGAAAAACTGGACAAAAGACAACCGTCGATCCCGGAGACTTACAGCTCAAATAATCCCACGGCGACGGCGGTTTCAATATTGGTAAAGCTTTCGAATTAGAATTATAATTTTGCTACTTTGATAGAAAAAATTGTAACAAATGCACTGATATAATTCTAGTTGGCAACAAATGATTTGATGAGCTGTTGACTGTATTTAAAACAGTTCAATGATGAAATGTTACATGACATTATATTAAGAATTATATCTACCATTATTTTATATTGTTATAACATGATTTATGAATCGGTCCAACATTACATGGCGCCGGCACGCATTCATTTGTTGCACTTCTGGAAATAGAACCATTTCATAAGCATCGTGTTTAGAAATTGTGGGATGATTATTGATTTTTTTTTTTTTAATTTGAGAAAGATAAGATTTTATTTTTATTTTCTTATTTAATTTATATTATCGTATATAATATATCATGTGTGTCGTAAATAACTAAAAATGGGTTCAACGATAATGTAAAAGTTAAACCAACTACACAAGAAAAACTGAATCTCAATCACATCTATCTAGTCGTGCTTGAACCAAAAATATATATACTTATTTGTTCTTGTTTACTTTTAACAACACATCTTTTGGGCGAGAAATAAAGACATTTTGGTGCAGTAGAACTTAATACAACTAGACATGATAGTGAATAAATATCTTATAAACATTATACATTGAACTGAATCAGAATTAAACTAAACAAGTAGTTTTGATTTTTTTTCTAGTTAAAATTTAATTAATTATGTTTTTATAACCGATAATTGATTGGTTTCGAGCAACAAATATTTTAATTATGTTATAAGCTTAATTATTTATAATCTCGATATTAGAATAATTTAAATTAATTTATGTGAACAAATATCTAAGTTGCCTAAAAAAGAAGTATGACAGTGAAAAAAAAAAAAGAAAAAAATCTTGTGACAGTTTATACTTTATAATGTTTTCCTAAGGTAAAACACAACACTACCATATTGAATCAAAACCAATCGATTCTTGCGTGATTCAGTTTCATCGCTATATACGAACCAAATAGTTTCATGAATATAATTTTTAATGAAAAGTTGTCAAATCAGCTGATGATTTCTTTTAATCTCGCGTCTCTCCTTTTAATGTATCAGGATCGAGTCAAGACTGGTTATAAAAAAATAAGTAGAGACGATGGAATTTATTTTTAACAACCGAAAATTTATTTATTTTTTGGAAACGGCTAAATCAAAGTGTTAGTATTTAATCTCAATTAGCTGACCATAATAAATCGGATTACTGAAGTCAAAACCACAACAATACACACTGAGACGATTCTGTAGTGTTGGATATCAACGTCTCCCCCCAAAACACTTTTGGTCTTATAGTCGCTCTCCAAGACTTCCCAGTTCCATTTACTTCTTTTCCCTCAAAAAATCGAAGGATTTTAGAGAGAGAAAAGAAACATTTACTTGCACTGATATATATTATACGAATTTATTTATAAAGAGGAAGAAAAGTCGCTATAGAATTTGGATTCTTGATTGGTGCATGCAAATTCGCCACTACAGTGGCAGTGAAATGGGTTCCGCCGGCGGGTGGTGCAGGTGGCGGTGGCATAGCAGCAAGAGTTGCGTGAAGAATGGAAGTAATAATTGCAATGAGAAATGGGTTTTGTCTTCAACTTTTGCGTATTTTTTGTTTTCCTTTGTGGTGTTGGGATCTATTGGGAGTCTGTATGCGCGGTTAATGCTCACGGCTAATATGCGCGGGGGGGTATCCTTGGGATGTCAAGAGGACAATGAGGGCTCATGGGCTATCGGTGTTTTCTATGGAGATTCTCCCTTTTCCCTCAAACCCATCGAAGATGTAAGTTTTGGTTTTTGCTCTTTTGTTTTTACTGTTTTTACATAAGCTCTGTGTTTTTTATTTACTTTTTGAGGTGGGGTTAAGAAAAAATAAAAATAACTTTATATGTTTTAATTACAAATAAAATATTTTGGATTTTTGAAGTTTTCTCCGTTCTCGGGTTTTATGGGTTTATCTTTATTTTTTTAATTTTTAAAATTTCTAAATCAGGTTGATGACATTTGTTGAGTCAAAAGTTGATTTTAATCGAGTTCATAATCCTGAGTTTTGTGGTATCTTGTTATCTGTCGAAAATGGGGTTACAATTTTACCCGGGGGGGTAAAAAATTTTAGTCTTAAATTCTTTATTTTGTGGGTTTTCTTCCATTTAGCTTGTAAATTTCGTGATGTTTTTCTACCTTTGTCTTGGATTTTTCGAAATTTTGGCAAGTTTTAAGTATTATTAAATTTGTGAGTAATTCTTGATTTTTGTAATTAAATTTTGCTTATGGGTTGAAAATTGAAATGTAAATGCACATATCCAAATATGTTTTATGTTGCTTGGCTTTAGTTTTGATCTATTTATGTGTTTGAAGATTTGAAATACTAGCTATAATTCATCAGTTCTTATGAAAACTGGGTGGCAGGTAAATGTATGGAGGGATACGAGTGCAGCATGGCCGGTAGCCAATCCCGTCATCACTTGTGCTTCACTTTCTGATGCGGGATTTCCGAGCAATTTTGTTGCTGACCCTTTTCTTTATTCACAGGTGATTTTTTATTTCAATTCTTTGATTTTGTCGTGTAAAAGATTCATTAAATTTGCTCTTCAAAAAGTTGGTTTCGTGTTCTGTACTTTTATGTATTCCTGTCTATGTGCATTTTGCTGTTATGAACTGGTGGCAATAATTTTTAGTGGTAAGATAATGATAGGTATCTGTTCAGTTTCTATTCCTGTATTGTTTCCATCTGTCCTTCATTTAATCACTTTCGTGATTTAATGGGACTTGTCACCTCCAATAGAGCCTGTCCAACAGTGATTTGAAACATGGAATTGAATTTGTGGGTTCTCGATACAAAGATATTGAGGGGACACATCAAAAGTGACCTACTTTCTGGATATTTTTTTGTTTAATTGGCAGATGGGGTCAGGGGATCTGCAAACATCTTGCTTGTAAGGAATCCCATGGGGATAAAGATGGGAATTTTTTCAGAATTGAGAGTGTAAATTAGGTGGAAAAGGCTAAGAGTGCATTTTGTTAAAGAAGTATCTTTGGATCTTCGAAGATTTGGTGCTTAAGGTTTATGAGAAACTTGCTTTTGGACAGTGAAAAGGGGTTCGAGCCCAATTGTCTTCCGTTTGGAAACACTTAATGGTGAAATAAGAAAATATTAGGGTCAAAGACTCAGGAGACAGTGCTGCTAAAGAAATATTTCTTTTTCTCTTTGAGTTGGATTCTTGTAAAAGAATTAGTCATAGACTTCGTCAGTTTTTTTCAAGTAATACTAACTGTCGAGAATTCAATTCAAGAAGTTAAAAAGTAATTACTTACTGAGGGTTTTTGATGGATTGTGAGAGACGGATTTGGAATCAGTTTAAAATTAGTTTAGTTGAAAAGAGAGGGAGAGAGACCCGGAAATGAGAATGCTTTCGAGATATGCTGGTTGCAACACGTATCAGTGAGTGAGAGAGAGAGAGATTATAGGTATGGGCTGAAGATTTCACATGCAAATGACTTCACGTGTACTATGTGTGGATTTGTGGGCTACATTTGTGTCCAACAAGGACAAGAAAGATGTGTAGAAGGACCATGTTAACAAGAGACGTGCTTTGAAAAGGATGGTTATTAAAATGGAACATTATTGGCAATGAGCTCATACGCGCAACAATCTGTGATTGTTGAAATGGAAAGTTATTGTTAAGTGAAGTCAAAAGATTCCCAGAGAGATACAGAAAGAGTTAGGGATCCTTGTTTATATTTGGATTGCATGTTAGTGGTTGAATGTGGAATGTCATTTCCTCTTATGGCCATCAGTTATTTGTATGAGAACTTAATGGAATAACATAAATACATATATGAACTTAATGTAATTGTCGGTCTCTTCCTGCTCACTTTAGAAGGTCTAGGTTTCTCAATGTTTGTTATGAGTATTGGTTTTTCAGCTGTTGCTCATCAAAGTCATGACTAGTTCATGAACAAGGAGTTGAATTGACATTTATCGGGAATGTTTACATATGAACTAAAACATTGTGTCTGTAATTTCTTGAACATGATTCTGGTGTAGTACGCTTGCCTCCCTCTCCTGTATATCTATGTGTCATGATATCATGTGAACTGAAATCGTTTGCTCTAACATATTTTAAAACTACTAGCCTAGTGGCATCCATTTGTGCATCTCTTTAACTTGGCAGATAACTTATATTTGATGTTTGACAACATGAATCAGGGAGATATCCTTTACCTTTTCTATGAAACAAAGAATTCAATTACAATGCAAGGTGATATTGGAGTTTCTCGAAGTATTGACAAGGGAGCAACGTGGCAGCAATTGGGTATCGCCCTCGATGAAGACTGGCATGTCTCTTATCCGTATGTCTTTGACTATGATAGCAATGTAAGATCTCGATTCCATTGAATACTAAAGTAACAAATAAAACCCAAATTTCCAGGATCTGGAAATATTCGACACTGGCTGTACATTGCTTTTATTGCAATTTTGAGTCATAATGACCAGCTTATACAGTCCAAGATTGTAATTTATTCCCAATCATTTAATTTCTTGATTGAATCACTAACCATCTTGTTTCCTAAATTTTGGTTGGCAGATATATATGATGCCTGAAGGCAGTCAGAAAGGGGAGCTTCGTCTCTATCGGGCCATTGACTTTCCTTTGAAATGGACTCTGGAGAAGATAATAATGAAAAAGTCCCTGGCTGATTCTTTTATCATTCCTCATGAGGGGAAATTCTGGCTCTTTGGTTCAGATCACAGTGGTTTTGGCACCCAAAAAAATGGACAGCTGGAAATCTGGTATAGTAGCTCTCCTCGTGGTCCCTGGAAACCACATAAGAAGAACCCTATATATAACACAGACAAGAGCATGGGAGCTCGGAATGGAGGCAGGCCATTTGAATATAATGGAAATCTTTACCGCATTGGTCAAGACTGTGGTGAGACTTATGGGCGGAGGATACGTGTCTTCAGAGTGGAAGTTCTTAGCACCGACGAGTACAAAGAAGTTGAAGTTCCCTTGGGTATTGAAGAATCGAGTAAGGGACGAAATGCTTGGAATGGGGGCCGCAACCATCACCTTGATGTACAGCAGCTAAGTTCTGGTGAATGGATTGCAGTTTGGGATGGGGACAGAGTACCTTCTGGAGATGCAAATGGTCGCTTTATTCTCGGGTTCATTTCAGTTTTAGCTGTTGCTGGGCTAGTTGTATTTGTGGGCATCATAGTTGGGGCCGTGAGGTGCATAGTACCCTTGAGTTGGTGTCTGCACGACATGGGAAAGAGAAGCGGCGTTTTCTTGGCTTGGGAGAGGTCGAATTTGTTGTCTTCCAAGCTTAGGATTCTGTGCAGTCGGTTGAACAATGTGAGCTCGATTCTCCGTGCCAGAATAAGACCAAACACGTGTTCCGGCATTTTCGTCCTTGCTTTGACAATTTTGGTGGCCGTTGTGTTAATGTGTGGTGGTGTCACATATATATACGGTGGTAGTGGTGCGCAAGAACCTTACCCGCTCAATGGTCACTACTCGAAGTTCACTTTATTAACAATGACATACGATGCTCGGCTTTGGAACTTGAAAATGTATGTGAAGCATTATTCGAGGTGTTCCTCAGTTCACAAGATAGTTATCGTGTGGAACAAAGGAATACCTCCAAAATCAAGTGATTTTGATTCCGCGGTGCCAGTAGGGATAAGAGTCGAGAAACAGAACTCACTGAACAATCGATTTAAGATGGATTTATCTATAAAAACTCGAGCAGTCCTTGAGCTTGATGATGATATTATGATGAGTTGCGATGATATTGAACGTGGCTTCAGGGTATGGCGCCAGCATCCAGATCGGATTGTTGGGTTTTATCCTCGGCTCATAAATGGCAGCCCTTTGAAGTACCGAGGAGAAAAACATGCTCGTAAACACGATGGTTATAACATGATATTGACTGGGGCTGCTTTCGTAGACAGTCAGTCGGCTTTCAAGAGGTATTGGAGCAAGGAAGCTGAGGTGGGCAGGGCATTGGTTGACAGTTATTTTAATTGCGAGGATGTGCTATTGAACTACTTGTATGCAAATGCAAGTTCTTCGCCGGTAGTTGAGTACGTAAAACCTGCATGGGCAATCGATACATCAAAAATCTCTACTGTCGCAATTAGCAGGAATACACAAGCTCATTACAGGGTTAGAAGCAATTGCCTGAGTAAGTTTTCAGATATTTATGGGAGTTTAGCTTATCGAAAGTCCGGTTTTAGAGTACGAAAGGACAGTTGGGATGTATAGTGTAGAACTCCAACATCCGGCTAAATATATTACCTGCTTTTTTATTGTCTTGATTTCTCTTTCTTCTTTAAGGGTGCGTTTGATTGCCAATATTATCTTTGGAAAATGTTTTTTTTTTTCACATAATTTTCTACTTTTTTGTTGTTTGATTGGCGATCTTTTCTAAGAAAAATATTTTCCTACCTTTGGTCATAGACATTATTTTCCTACAAACGCGGAGAAAAAAATTTCTTTACAGGTGGTTTTTATTTTTCGGGTAATTCTCTCTCCTTTCCCCCCATCGATCTTTAATAAAAAATAAATAAGTATAATATTTTTTAGGTTGAAAACTAAATCAATCAAACACATTTAATTAATAATTTTTATACAAATAAGTTCGAGACAATTCAGTTGCCTACAATTTTTTTTCATACAAATTTTATGCTCGCAGTCAAATGTTAGTGTTATTTTGCTTATACTCAACGTATACCTCCTGCTGTGAATTTTGCTCTGGAGGGATTTCTGTGATCCACAGTTGGTCAGTGAAATTTATTTCTGTGATCCACAGTTGGTCAGTGAAATTTATTCTTTTATAGCCTTTTCTCCCGGGAAATAGTTGAAATACATGACATCTTTGTGTATTTGTAATAAGATGGCCTCCATTTGAAGGAAGGCAAATTCTATTGACTTTCAACAATTTTTAGAGTGGAAAATTTTCCCTTCTCGGCTTATGCCCAAGCTCGTCTCGGATGCTTGTTGGGAGTCTGAGATGGGTTGGTCGGAGAAAAATCTGTTTGGCAATTTATGATGGTTTCTGCAAGAAGGAATCTGATTTGGGGTAGACCACAAGGGTTCAGGTGTCATCATTGGGATAGTAGAGTATGAAAGTTTGCTCCTTGGTTACGAAACATAGTAGTCGAATTTTCCCGTGGGAATACAAAATGAATGAACGAATGTGGCCGATAATTGGGAAAGTTAGGAGGTCGAGTCTAAAGTCTTGACTAGATCCGTGTACAAATATCATTAAATTGAGTTGTAATTGGGGTTTGAGTTTATGGGTGTTGGTAGTGTTGAGAAGTGCTCGATGTGTGCTCAAGAAGACGTTCGAGCACAATTTCCATAACCAAGACCAAGTGAGAGATCGAGTAGCTTTTCCAGAACAAGGGTGCCTGATGAGCACCAAAGGGGCGCTTGAGCGCCTATCCATGCTGGAAATCTTATTTCAACCTTTAAAACACTCCTAAATCACCTAGGACTGTCAAATACAGTATATGTATAACAAAAAATTCTTTCTTTCAATTGTTGGGAAAAATTACATCTTCCCTGCACACAGTGCTGCTCGCAGACGCTCGTCATGCGCGGCAAGAGTGTCGCTACTCACAGAGGCACACAGCTGCAGTTAGTGACCAATTATTTGCTCTATTAGGCGGTCTTGGAGGTGGTGGAATTGGTGGAGGTGGAGGTGGACTAGGTGGAAGAGCATGAGGTGCTAGGAAGTGGAGTTGGTGGAAGAGCATAAGGTGGTGGTGGACTGGGTGATGGAGCTACCAATGGTCTAGGAGGAGGAGCTGGTGGCGGCGGCGGCGGCAGGGCGTTTGGTTGGTGTTGCTGGTGGATTGGGGGGTTGGGGTGAGCTGAAAAGTGTTTGTGATCAATAAATAATGTGATTGATAAAATAGATAATTTGTGACCAATAAATAATGTGTGACCTAAAAATATGTGAGGTTGTAATTAAATTTGTAATCATGACTCACAATTTGTTAAGTTGTGATTAATTAGTTTGATAATTGGTGACCGTGAAATAAGTTGTGACTTATAAAATTTGTGATTTGTGATCGAAAAATAATACGTGGTCATTTGGTTTGATAATTTGTGATTGATAAATAAGTTGTGATATATAAAATTTGTGATATGTGACTGACAATATGTGATTATGAATAATACGTAACTATAAAAATAAACTATATAATATTACTTATGACCTGATTTTTGAAATTTTAAAACAAATTTCTTAATTATGAAATTGTATCTTTCAAACAACATAAATATGTATTTCCCATCCCAAAATCCCAAAATCTTTCTCTAGTTTCTACTGCTTACCTTGATTCTCAAGAAGTGATTCACTTAGGATTGAAGTCCGAAGAAGCGGTTTGTCGGAGTTGGATCGACGCCACCGTCTTCCTTAAAATTGCGCTGCCTGAAGAGTCTAACCCACAATAGAGAGTACATGTTTTAAATCGAAACTCGTGAGAATGTTAGGCTGTAAGTACCCTTTTTTATTTTTATTTTTTGATCTGTAACGATTTTTAAACATTTTATGTTCTTTGAATCCGTGGTTTCATTATTGTTTCCATTATGGAACATTAATCCTAAATATATGAATAGTTATGTGATTTTTTATTTTTTAAAAAATAACTTTTTAGTTCTAATAGAAGAGAAGGGCAAAAGTAAAAAGGGGGGTTTTATCACATGACATCTTTTTGCACAAAAAAGTAAAACAAGCGGATTAGTAGGGAAAATGTGGAGATTCTCATGTAATTTTTACTTTCAATCTTGAAGCCATCACATTTGAAGCTAAAAAGTTGTACGCTTCGAAGTTATGTAGCCGAGTAAACTTGATATTTGCATAATAAATTCAATATTTACTCTGCATACTCAAAATTGCACAATAAACTTGATCTTGTTTGACATATTCGACTTTTGCATAGCAAACTTGAAATTTGACCGTAATCATATATATTGGATCAATTGCACATGTGAGCATAATGACATATGCTGGAATTTTTGCCAGGGACACATAAGGATGCATGTTGAAAACTTTAATTGCTAATGTGATTGAACAATAGTCATACCATGCCTCTTTATAATTAATCAAACTCAATCTTCACTTCAAACTTGTATTGAACAATATAAAGAGATTGGCTTTTTGTTTAATTTGGAGATGTTATAATATACGATTATTGGATCAACTATGTCACAGTTTCTCCAAGTTAAAGTATATGAAGACTTATCTCCTATCAACTACGTTACAAAATATATTAAATGTATTAGTCATGTTATCAATTGAGAAAGATATAGTTAAACAATTAGATTATTCAAATCTGATTGATATTTATTCAATAAAATCAGAAGGCGAATAGTATTTAAGTGATTGCTTTGAACACTTACAATCTTGTTATATCATTATAATAAAAATATTTTGAATAATAGATATTGTTTTTCATTTATATAAAGTGTTAAGTTAACAATTGTGTCGAACTCGTATAGATGCAAAGAATGTGAATGCATACTATGATTGGACATCGGTTGAGGCTCAATTTTGAAGTTTGTTTAAAGTCTTGAAAATCAGAGGTTCGACATTTCTAGCATCTAGCTACTACATTTAGGCAAATTTTAAATAACAAATTAAGCTCATCAAAACATAATTTTTTCTTTACACATTTCGTAAAATTCACAATTTAGTAACCGCTTTTTATTTGCAGATTATAAATATCCATACTTTTAGTAGGATCCACAATTTACTACTTTATTTTTATCTATATGGCTACATATTTTGTGGAACCCACAACTTATAAGCACTATCAAACAAACTCTACAATTGACTACCAATTTGTACCCACATTTTGTAATATTCACAACTCATAATTACTTAAAAGCACTATCAAATAAATGTTTTTAAATGCTTATAAATTATGTTCCCACAAAACATTTGAGGATAAAATAATGTTAAGACTGTCTAAACAAAAAAGGTCAAACTTCGCAAAACGTGCTCTTGGTTTATGCAACTATAAAGTAAGGAATTGTTTTTCTAAATTTTCCATTGCCATCCTCAATTAAATTTTGCTGAAAAATATCAACAAAAAACCATGAAGAAATCTGTTGTGCTTCCAGTTTTCTTGTTTGCACTCATGTTTAGCCCATTCTTCCTATTTCAAGGTAATTGTTCCTCCGTTATGTAATAATTCTCCATTTTAATATATTTATATTATTGGATTTTCTATTTGAATTAATGTCCTAATATTTAATTTTCTTTGAATAAAATTGTAAAAATCATGCAGGATCTGCCTTGTTATGTCCATTTTTGTTCTTGATGAATGAGACATGCGTTCCTGGTAGTTCTGATGGTTACTTTAGCTGCTCTATTGCTGCCAACCAGGCCACCAAGAACAACTCTAATGCTCGTCCACAGAGTTGCAATTGTATTAAAAATACGTCTACAAGTAGAGGTGTGTGCATCTGCCTTAACCTTTGCGAGGGCAACAAATGTGAATCTGATCAATGCACCATTCATATCCCCCCAAAATAATTGTAAAAACCCTATTTATGTTAGTCAGATTAGTCGACAAGGATTGGAATAGATTTTAACGGAGTTCTCGTGTTGATAGTTGGCGAGGATGACTCATTTTCTTCTCTACCGGCTTACTTTTAAATAATGTAGTTGAAGTAATTCGAAGCGTACTTTAACATGAATTTCGGGTCAAGTTTCTTACTTGAAATGACGAATTTCAATATCCTTATGTGGTTGAATTACCTTGCATTTCTAAACTCCAAAATTTGTTTTTTTCTTTTCCTCCATTGAACCCAATCCCGATCACAATAGAAGTGAATTATTATTTACAATTTAAATGTCTAATTTTGTGAGTTTTAGTGTCATATATGTGGTTCTAGGCACTTTTCAATTATTTGATGGAAAAAATACATTTTCCATGAAAAATATTGACAATCAAACGCATTCTTATTTTCTACCATCTTTCTTCTCTTTATTGCTACACAAAAATTAGAGGTTTTATAAGAGTTATGGGTGGTTATAGAGAGTTGTAGATTTGAATTCCAAAAACAAATCACTCCTTTCAACCATTTTGATATTTTGTAGGTCGAGTCATCCCAATGGGCGACCCATGACTCATATTTTCTAATAGTAGTAGTACTGATTAATTACTTTTCTTAGGATTATATACTTATTGGCAAGTGATGGATTGTTTAATATGTTGAATTAATCTACTTGTACAAGAAATTTGACAATGTGTGAGGTGTAAAGTTCATTGTCCTTGATTTCAAAAATAGTTTTTTCAAATCAGTGGATATGATATCTGTCAACTCACACATTATCTAACTAGTTGTACAAGTAGTATTATTGTAATTTATTTTATTATCATGATAGGTTATAAAGTAGATTAGACAAATATATCAATGGAGGCATAACTTGCGATTTACCTCCCTCACCAAGGCCCAGGACATGGCAGGTGGGGGCCGTCAAGGATGTGACTCATCCTTTAATAAAATAACGTCCTAGGATAAAGCGAATGCGTCACCACTTTCGATGTATACTCGGATATTGATGGTGAATTTACTTTCTATGTTGTTGCCCAGCAGGCCAACATGGGAAACCCTAATTCTCATACACAAAGTTACACCATGGATTAGTCGTCGAGAAAAGGTGTAATTTTAATACAGATTTGTGTTTTAGTAAACGAGGAAATGTTGTTGGAATGTAAATGGAATTAAATGTGGTTTTAAATGGGTTTAACAACCATTTTAATGGCCAATTATGAGTTATTTTTAGGAGAATCCTATGTCTAATTAATGATATTAATTTTAATAATATTAATTATGTGGTAATTAATCCTTGCCAATACGAGCTATTATGTTGGCCACAAGGAGATTTGTGTCAACTACAATAACGTTGAAAAGTATGTTGTCTTTGATTTTATTTTCAATCCTGCAAGTAGACGATATATTTAAAAACTAATAAGGTGGGCGTGAGTCCAATTATTGATCTCACAAAGATTAATCTAGTTTCAATATTTAAATCCAAGTCTAGTCGAATAGCACACAATTAAATAGATAAAATAAATTGTATTTACTTATTAATCCCAAGACTAACTTACTTAACTATCTTTAACTAATCTAAGTGGTAGGAAAGCGGTTATGAAACTCTAGTAATTGTAAGCATTAGGACCCAATATCTTCCTACAATCATCCATCTTAAAATCAATTCCACATTTTGACAACATTTATTTAGACTTGAAAATAAATGTTTCTATCTTGTTCAATAATCTCTTGCATGTAGAACCATATATCCTCACACGTCTCGATAATATCCCGAATGCGAACATGTAAAAATGCATTAAATCACAATAACATTTATTGAATCATGCAAAGCATAGACAATTTCCCTTACATCTAAATGACCTTATAAAAATTGCTAATTTTTAACATGTATACAACTAGCCAAACATTATAATAATACAAAATAGGAATTGATTTGATACAACACCACCAGGATTGAGGTTTGGGAAGAAAGATGGAAAATAATCTCGAATCTTGAATTCTTTCAACGGTTCTTTATCGATCTCTTGATATCTTCTTCTTCAACTCAAGCCATTGTTATACGAAAAAATGTTGCCTTGGTATTTTGTATCAAGAGCTTCTTCAAACCTTTGAATGAATATCTCAATCTTGTATCTTTTGATAAACTAATAATTTTATTTATTTATTGATAAATTAATAATCCCTTTAAAACTCGAATATTATTTTTTAAGCATTGTTTCTCTGAAGATGGACATCCAACGATCATGTGGGCATCATTGTAGGGTTAGAAATTCTTAGCAGTCACAATCTTCTATTTTTTTTGTTTTGATTACACAAGTCAATTTTCCGACGAGAAGGTGTAATTTCTAATTCAAATACGTGTTGTCGTTAGTCAGTGAAGGTGACTTGTTTTCTTCTCCATCGTCTAATTTAATAATAAATACAGTAATATTACGTTATTATAGCCTCTCTCTTTTTTTTTTGGACTGCGTAATTACTCATGGTAATGGATTGTTTACTTTGTTGTATTTAGCGCTATTGCGATGTTATGTGTAATTAGAATGACAACCTAAGACAAATATATAGAATATTTCAATGAATCCCATAATCCCTGCATGCAAACTTATAGAAAACATTTGTATTAATATGAATCAGAATCTCAAATTGTGGATTTTTATTTAAATTAATTCCTAAACAATTTGTGATAACATAAATTGTCATTCTACCATATGCATTTTAATCCACCTCCGTCAATGTCAATGAGAAATTTTTTTTCTTTTTTTTTTTTGAAACAGGAGAAATGAAATGAAAATCAATTGAGCAGAGAATTAGAACTTTAATTTGGTAAATATTGCAGTGGGAAGTTCCAGCCTTAGATGTTCAGTTTTGTTTGTATTTTGTTCAATTTTATTCATCAAAGCTCAAGCTCTAGTTTAAAACTGAACTTAGTCCAAACCAAACTTATATACATGACTAACTGAATAATTAACTCTGTACACTCATTCAAAATTTCTACTGGAATAGTGGGGGGGGCAAGAAACACTATAATAGCATGTAAGTTAGGTTGAACCAAGTAGTACTTAACATTATTATTAAACAAAAATAAGCTAAAATCTTGTCAAAAGAAATGGTCAATTTTGTTCAATATCACGTACCACACATGCCCTAAATGTCTGATGATGAATTCTTATTCTATCACGATCTCTTTGACAGCTAGGGGTTCATACCATTGAGGTCCAAATCCAGCAGCTCGTCTTGCTGTCTCATTAAAAGGTGGCTTCAATGGCCCTCTGAAGTAAGCCCTTACAATTGTATGGAACCTCTGAATCACTTTATCATATTTATCCTTCTCAATTTCACCTTGTTGGAATTTACTTACTTCGGAAACAAGGGATCCACAAGCAGCCTCATCTCCATTTTTCGACCTCAAGCAAAGATACTTAAACCACTTGACTCCAGCAGCACAGTGGGTAATCTCTTCTGGATAAACCACCTCCTCCAATAATTCAGCTGTCTTGTTGTCACCTCCTTTACGGAAACGAGATACAGTCGTTGGCAGCACATCGAGTCCTCTTGCCTGGGAATTGATAACGCGGCATTTGAGTAAATAATGTGTGAATCCAAACACTGTCAACAAAAGGATTGGACTCTGTTTTACATAACATCTGCAAGCCTTGGTTTCTATGGGCTTTCTATAAAACACTTGAAATAGTGTTATTTTTCGAAAATTGAACCATTTGTCCCAACCTATTTCCTTAGTAGCAAGTTGATCCCCAACCCTTAAAAGGAGCAAGTTGGTTGTCAACCTCTATTTCCACAATTAGTCCCCAGTGATGAAAACGTTCAAATTTTCATTAAATTGTCACATTATGCTCATGGAAATCCTCAATTCAAATTTCTTGGAATTGGAAGACAAAATCAACCTTTATAAAGTTGAACATCTTGGGGATTTGGGATGATTTAATATAGATTTAGAAAGTTTCCATCATTGGTGACTGATTTTGCAGCTTTAATGAAAGGTTGAGGGCCAACTTGCTACTTGGGGCAATAGGTTGGTGACAAATAGTGCAATTTTCACATTTACTTAAAATCATCCATACATTTTCTTTTTTCAACTACAAATAACTAAGAATACCTCATGAACGCAATGTTCGATAGCTAAACGTGCCAGCAAGTCCTCCGAAGTAGCAATAGCTGAATCCCATAGTCCATCGTGAGCAGGTAATGCTCCATAGAAAGATCCTAATTCCTTAAGTCTTGCTGCAAGCAGAGTGAAGTGCCGACCTTCATCTTGCGCTACCTTTACAAAATCCGTGAAAAAATCTCTAGGCATGGAGTCCTGCTTACCAAAACGAGCAATTATATCCTGTCAAAGACAAGAAAAGATTGATTAAGGAAAGCGAGGCAGGAAATGATTGCATAAATTGCACATTCAATGGTTTATATATGTCAACTTTCGAAGACCAAAGAAAAAGAAAAGTATTTTGATTTGAACTATAATAGAGAGGAAGACATAGCATGGAAATGTCACAAGATAACACACATTATTGCAGATTAATATAAGGAGGTTGTTCTAATCACATCCCATGGCTGTAGATATGATATCTTTGAGAAATTCCTATAGTAAAACCAAGGAGGGATTAGAAGATTTCCCAGACGCCTCTTCATAAGATCATGATCCTGAATTCAAGTTTATTACTCTTTGGCTACGCTATCACCCAAGGTACAGGTATTCATTGGAAATACAAACCCTTGGTCATCGAATCGAACAACTCCTGGTCTTCCTTTCAGACCTTAAAAAATCTCTCAACTAGATTATTCACGTTACAATTTACAAATATAAAGTATCGGGTTAACTTTGATTTAGTTTCAAAAAATATATTATTGAAGTGCTAAAAATAATTCATCTCGGTATTCTGAATCAGAAGACTACCTTTGATCTTTATTTTAAGAACCAACTATTGATAAAAGGATAGCTTGGGAAAAGGGAAAAGGAAAGAGAAAGAGATCACACACTCTTTCTCCCCACTGGGAGATTCGGTTGTGGTGGCTGGGTTCTGGTAGCAGTGGTATTGATAGCAGTGGTATTGATTGGTGTGATCCTTAAATTGCATTTTATTGTTCAGTGACTTTTCTTAATGTAAATAAGGAAGAAATCTTTAAAGATTTTAATTTTTTTTTCCTTTGCATGAAAAAGTTAAAATGTCAATTGCTGTCCTCGAATTTTAGGGACCATGTTGAAGGGTTTTCCATTTCCTGACCATTTTCTCTTTGGTTTATGCCTGCAGTTTCCATACTCAAAATTATTATTTCAATTGTTTGGCCCTATAAGAGTTCTTATTTATTTAGTTTTCTATTTTAGGAGGGTGAACATGGTGGATTAGGGTTGGCACTTGCAATGGGATAGTAGTGATGATATGAGGTGTGAACAATAGAGGTTGGCTTTCTTTGTTCTTATTCCTTCTTATTTAAGACAAGATTCTTGTCATATTTCTTCTCTGTTAGGGCAAAGTTCCCCTTTTCCCTTAAAATTGCCATGTACTTGGACATCTAACAATGTCCATCTGGATCCACTAGCTAATTAGGATGCAAAAATTGGTACAGTGTTAAAGGTTTTGCAGGGAAATTAAAAGACATCAAAGTCAGAGTAAATTGGTACCTTATGAAGAGTTCAAGGGGCAAAAGAATTTTTTACTTGTATAACTCCAGAAAACTAATACAAATACATTGTACACGTAGACAATATAATTGTTCTTCCCTACTAAATCCATCCATCTATTCCGCTCCCTTCAACCTAAATGTCTTATTTACTTAACAAAGCTAGTCATTGTTTTGTTACGAAACGCTTAAAGCAACGAGTAATCACATAACACATTCATTTCATATAGTAACTAAAAGAGGTACAATTTGGGCTGTGCGTTCGCATGTGTAAGCTGCGGTGGTGGGGGTGAGGGACCCAAAAAAGAGGAAAGGAAAGGGTACCCAAGACAAATCAATAGCCCAGCTCTCAGTGTGCAAAAGACTGTGCACAATAGACTGTCTACTCTGCAAACTCCCAGCTTTCCCCAGCTTCGGCATCTCACTCGGCGACACCAACTTCACCTGCGTGCATTACCATAAACAAATTTCCAACATAAGCAAAAACACCAGTGAGACATTTTATCAAACAGTTAAATTACAACGGAATGAAGTTATTCATTACTTACATTTGAGAGCCGGGAAGGCCGATCAGGCACAACAATATCTACTGAATCATCGTATGGGCGAACAATGTGGCCCTGTAGCCATTTGTTTGCAACTTCATCACCAAGCCTGGCTTTCTCAAATGGGTCATCGGTGTGTAGTACTCTAAGTGCCGCTTCCACTAAAGTTTCTCCATTGCTGCTGCTCATTTCTCTCTCTTCGCTTCTTTCTCTGAATTTCAAATACGAAGAGATGGAAAAAAAAGTTCAAAATTTTCAGGCGATTCTAGTTAAAGAGTGAAGAGAATGAGGTAATTTCAGTTATCGGAGAAATGTGGGATACAAGATGTCAACGGACCGAGCTGCTCGGTCCACAGGCAAGAGCGAGTAAAGTAGGAGTCAACTTGTTTGGAGATTTTTAAGCTTGGCTTTCCCTACGAGCTTGCTTGTGGGTGGGGCAAGTCAAGCCGACTTGCAAGTCCCTAGTTCCATGAACAACTAATTTTTAGGAAAAATTGCATTCACGGTGTCAAATATTTCATTTAGTTGTAAACTTTTTGTCCAAATATTTCATTTGTGTCACCCACGGTATCAAATCTTTAAAAAAACTCGCACCAAAAATCCAAATGGATGAAAACTGTTAGTTTGATCGTTAGTTGACTGAAGAATTGACATTGACCATAATTTTGACTAATTTTAAAATGATAAATTCACATTTTCTATAATAAAATAATTTAAATAAAAAACCTAAACCACACATACCCACCCTACCCAAATCTAAAACTATGTTATCTCCTTCACCTTTCGCACTCTCACCCCAAATCAAAATCAGAAAATTCATCGGCCATCGTCGGCCACATGCTTTTAAGCATTTCACCTCTATCTCACTCAACATATCAATATCCTTATCCGTGTTCGTCTTTATATTATCCAAACCCATATTCAACGCTGAAATATCAATCCTCGTCGGTCGTTTCCGCTTCAAAACCATCACCTTCGATAACCCATGTTTTCCTTCATTTTCATCTTTATTGTTCAATGGTTTTGGATAGCTAAGGCAACAACGAAAGAGACAGCGGAGGAGGTGAGGTGGCGAGCTTGCAAAAAATTGACGATAATCTATTTGAGGATAGAGTAAACATGTGAGAGCTCGATGCTCCGCCATAGCAAAAGACATAATTTGACCTATTTAGTAAATTCCCTATTTTTTATGTCAAGTTGAAATTATATAAAGGGTAAACTTGAAAAATGTAAAGGGAACGTCCTCCTTTCAGAGTCGCACTCACTTCCATCTACCGCGAACAATCTGCCTACAAACAGTCCCCCGACTGCGCACTCGTCTCCACCTCGACGCCGTACTCACCTCCATTTATAGCCACACTCTGCTCCATCTCCGACGCTAATGTAAGTATATTTTTTCTAGTTTTGTACACTGATTTTGAGAGTGATTTTTTTCATGGTGTTGTGCATGGATTTTGAGATTGGATTTTTTTATCTCCGACCCTAATGTCAGTACAAATTGTTATATTGTGAATTTGTATGTGATATGAATTTAAATTTTGTTTATCCACTTACTTTTTTTTAAATCTCATCTCCCCAGTGCATTTGTCTGTGTTCGCCCTGAATAATATGGTTTTTGTTTGGTTTTCATTTAGACAGAGATTATCGAATTGTTTAATGTCTTGTTTTATAAGCAGAATTGTTGATTTTATAGGTTAATGTTAGTTGTCGAGCTCTTTCTTTAATGCCTTCTTTTATAAGTTAGAATTGTTAAATGTCTTCTTTTATTTTCAATTCTTTGACATGGATTTTGAGGTTGAGTAATGATTTTTGACATGGATTATTAGGTTTAGGGTATACTGTAATTGGACACTAATAATGGTTGATGTGAGATTTTGTAAATCAATTGCATTCATGTCTGTTTATTTGTGTGTTCAGCAGTTATCGACAGAATGAGAAGAAGGAATTCTGAAATTTGTCACGGTTGCAGAAGCAACACTCGCTGCTTTGGACAATGCCAAACAAAATGTCGATGCCCTTGGTGTAAACACGAATATCGAAAATGTTTTGAGATCGAATGGGATACTAGTAACAAATGGCGATGTTCTTCACTTATGACAATGATTGTGGATATTTCGACCAGGTGAAAGAAGAAGTTTTAAGCGAGAAATCGAGATTCATTAATGAAGCGGTGAATCATGAGCCCAACGAGGAAGATGAGAAGTTGCCAAGAATCTTTGACAGGCTAGATCGAATTAGCCAGAAACGAGACGTCAACATATCAATACACTTGACTTCCACAAGGGAAAAGGAACTGCGAAGTGTGATGGGAAAGGAAAGGTTTCAACTTGAACGGGTGATTTGACTTATGTTTGTGGTAGATAGACTACTATGATGTCAATTTGAATTTGCTATATGGTTTATTGTAACGCACAAACAGTTTGATCATTATAGGCTATAAGATGTGGGGTTAATTTTGTCAAAAATGCTCGATCGTTCGACATATGATTATTATTAGGTTCACTTTAATATATTATCATGCTGGGAGGTAGGTGGGGATGAAGTCTTTCAGTCTTTAAATTTTATGGTTGCTAGAAGTTTATGATATACTCATTTTCGTTTTTGTTTACAAACATCCCGTCCGAATTCTTAAGAGATAGAGAGAGAGAGAGAGAGAGAGTAACATAGGTTTGAGAATGGCAAGTCATTAGAAGAGCAAGTGAAGCCAGTTTCAACACAGTTTCTAACTTTAAAAAAGCTGATTTTAGTTTTAATTTTGTTTCCAACGAATAGCACACTAATATATAATGCAGTTTAGAATAATTAACATTACTCCAAAATGCCTAACAAAATAGTTGAACTGAATACTACACAAACTTATAAATTTTCTACACGTTGCACGAGACGATGCTGCTTGTATGAATGGTAAGCAAGTGAAGTGATACAAGCATATAGTGACACCAGCTTCCAAAGTAGACGGCGTTGTTCTTACAATATGAAGCAGGCATGTATATTCAGCATGTAGACCTCCAATCCATTCCGCTGTTAACGTGTGCAACAATACAAACATTGCTATCATTTCCTACAAATACTAAGATTTCCTACTCTTAAGTGGTGGCTACAAGTACTACTAAATGCAATGATACAAAACAACAAAGTAAATGTCATAAAATAAAGTTTATGAAGTAAATGCGTCCAAATATACCATCCCTACGAGAATTGTGCCACCTTGACCGGGTAAATGTTGATAGTAGTATGGCATGACATGACCTAGGTTAGAAGATTAAAATTAGAATATGTTTAAATGAAACGATCATACATAAATACCTAACAAACCCGAGTATTGATATTTTGTAGGTGGCGGACGGACGAAAGTTGAATACGACAAATGTTGTGTGATAGTTTGACTGGCATTGTAACCCTGCATGAAAGAACATAATGTTTAACACCTTTAACTAATTAAACAAATTAACACAATATACTAACCAATAGGTGTTATGAATATGATAATGGTGACGACATAGAACATTGTGGTAGTTGAGATGTCTGGACGTTGGTTTCTCCCTCTTTTGTACTACTAGACTTAGCTCTCGGTATCTTTCGCTTGTTTGACGCTGAAGTGGCTTGCATGTCCATAGATGAAAATCATTATTTGGCTTCAAATTCCCAATACATTAAGATGGTAATTGTGAAAAATACCTTTACTATATTCGAAGTGGACTCCAGTGGCTTTTCCGTTGATGTTTCCTTAGCTCGCCCTTTCGGTTACAAGATATAGGATCTAATATGTTGATGCTGCTAGTATTTTGTGAATCATTAAAAGTAGAGACAAAGTTCGTATTATTCTACGAACGGACAGTGCTTCTAATACTCAACTTTGACATCCGCAAATCAGCTACTTGCGATTTTATCCAAACCTTTATAATACGTGTCAACCTATCATCATCTGCCGTAATGTCTGCCACCTCCGAAAAAGCCTGGCACATACCGTCGTATCTCAACTGTCTAGGGATACTCACCAATCTGTCGTAATTCACTACGACCTTCGTGTGTGCTCTATTGACATCTCTCATCCATCTCCCTAGTACATACCTATCCGGCATTAATGTGATGTCTTTACGGATCAACACTGTGATCGCATGCCTGCAAATGATTACTCAAACTTGAACAATTAGCAGCTACAAATCAATT
The DNA here is from genome assembly GCA_903798385.1 of Fraxinus cuspidata. NCBI lineage: Eukaryota > Viridiplantae > Streptophyta > Magnoliopsida > Lamiales > Oleaceae > Fraxinus > Fraxinus cuspidata. The sequence continues at coordinate 27,665 of CAIGRP010121738.1, forward strand.
CGCACGTCTCCCTTCGAAATGATACTAAAAAAGATTTATTCTTCCGCTGCGTGTGATATATGGCATGCTCCCGCACATTGTAAGTCCTCCAAAAATAGTTATTGTTATTTTCATATATGTCGTAGCAATATACCTTCTCAGTTAACTCTTGTTGAACTTCTTTGAACTTCGAAATGGTATAAATTGTTTGAAATTGCTTTTCCATTTCAAATGATGTTGCACAAGGCACAATTTGGGATAAGGATTTGAACACGGCGTGAAACTCCTTCTCAACCTAATTTCTTCGTGCTCTTTCATATTGTTGGACGAACTGCTTCAACGAGGTCTTCGAATGCACATATTCATCGAAAACGCATTCATACTCTCACTTCGTTGGATTGTGGACATCCTTGCCCAAAACATGGTCTTCAAATAACTTGGAACCCAACAATCCCTGTTCTCGTACAATCCCGATAACCAATCATTATCATGCAAGTCATACATATCGAGCATCAACCTCAAATCTTCTTCGAATTCTTCAACAATCTCTAAATCATATACCAATACATGTATAGCAGAAAATATCAAGCTCTTCTGAATGTGATTGCCAAACTTTTCTGGCAACTTCTTCATAATGTGCTACAAACACTATCTATGCTTCGTCTTCAAAGAAACAATCTCAATTGCATTTTGAGTAATAATTCCAGTGGGAGCTTCACTATGCATGCACTCAAGCCATGTCCTAAACAACCACATAAAGTCCCCATATCCTCATTCGATAACAAACCACAACTAATCAATGTAGATTATCCATGGTGATTTACCCCAACAAAGGGGGCGAAGTGTTGTACTTATTAGTGAGATACGTAGGATCAAAAGATACAACATCACCTAACTCTTTGTAAGATTGCCTACATCCGTTTTCTGCTTAGAAAACATTCTTTAGTCATGACTTGTTGTCTAAATCCATACTGAAGTAAAATCTCGAGCAGCATGCTTGCATCTTTAAAAAGCACGCATGTATTGCGTTTGCATTCCTTCTCCAAGGCATAATCATCTCACCTGTTCAATATAGTTCGGACAATCCTGCTCTACAATTTTCGGTGCATCGATACCATTTTTATTACAAAATTTTAAATAAATAAATAAAATTTAATCGTAAAAATAAAGAAAATAAAAGATAATTATCTTACTACCTGCTTAATCTAAAATTGCAACATGTAAAAACTGGTGTAAGTTCACATTGTTCAATATATTTTTGTACACAAATATGTACTCCAATTTTAATTGCAATATTGGAACAATGTTGAGAATCTGGATCCAAAATACGAATTCCCATCATTGACCTTACATCATCGAGTTGATAATGTTATGTCATGTACAATACAAAGGACCGAAGTCGTTACATTGACTCCTTTACAACATAAATAAAGTTGTGCCATCTCATCCATTCACACCACTTTTTCTATGGCAGCAACACACACGTTACATTGACTCGTTGACAACATCTTGACAAGGATTAGAAGCTAGTGTATTTATTCTAGATGATGTAAGAGGAGATGAAGAATGATGAATAACATTCAAAATGCTCGTTGATTCATTATAATATCAAAAATTTGATAAAATTGTGAAAATCTGTCTCAACACAATATTTTTTATTCAAAAACCAATGCTTTAGCTTCAAAATTTGCTCTTAATTTAAAGGAATTACAAATCTGCCTCATGAGTTATTTATCTTAACACTGATGCACCCAAGAAGATGAAAATTGTAACCAGGTCAAAATCATCATAAATGCTACCATTCTACTAAAAAATTGTGCCATCTGCCTTTAGTTGCTCGCGTGCTGCATTTTTTAAGTCATTTTTATTTTACTTGTAGTAAATATAATGAATTTTTTTATTAAGAAGTGAGTTGCTCGGCTTGTCCTATCATGAATTATGCTCACGGATCGAGCTTGAGCCCTATTTTTGGTGAACAAGCCAACTTTAGCTCGGCTTCTCTCCTAGTGGCCAATCTCGGATCACCTAAGTCTGATTGGATCTGTCCATTGCCATAGCTAGTAGCATCGGACTCAATCTTGCTACATGTACAATGACTTTGATAACACAAATGACATTCTTGTGAGTTGACAATATTTTATACATTGACCTTAACAACATTTTACATAATCAATGATACTAATTTTGACAACTCACACAATGCCATCTAAAAATATACATTTTGATTAATTTATATTGGACTAAGAACAGCCTGGCTCTACACATTATTAACAAACAATGGGGGTATCAAGTAGAATTTGAAACAAATTAGAGGGTAATTTGTAATATTAAAAATTAAAAACGCCAGTAAAGTGTAAACCCAGGGTTCAGTGCCTCGTACTGGTCGGGTTCTGTTTGAGTCTATTCAAAAAGCTTGTAAAGATGATGCCGAACTCGTTCCCAGCTCACCGGCCCACCGAGTCAATTTACCGCCAACTCGTCGAGTTTGCTAAAACCGTCCTCGTCAGAATCTTCGTTCCCCCTTACGCCACCGTGCGTACATTTTTTCTTTCATTTTTTTTCCCTTTTATTTTATGATCGTTTGAACATGAATTTATGAACACGCGTATGTGCTTAATTATGTTATTAATTTGATGTATAGGTGTGTGATTTGTACTGCGGGAAAGTACCCGATGAAGAAAAATGGGATGAAGCTCAAATTGGTCACTACATTGGCATTGGTAATTTGTTTAATTCTTTCCTTACTTTTGTGATGATGGATCCCTCTGCAAGGTAAGGGACGATGTGTGGTTTATATCTCCTAATATGTGTAACATAAGACTTGGAGTTCAATCTCAAAATGTCAATATTTTTAGGAGAAGTAGCCCAAGCCTATACAACATCTCCAAAAGACTCTTTAAATACACTATAAAAATACGCTTCGATATTAAAATAGAGAATGAGGTTAGCTCTCCAAATTCTATATTCTTATAATTTATACTGAAATGGTATATTCTGTGTAGACGTGGCAACAACTGGATTGAATGAAGTGAAAGAAGCATGGGAGAGTCAGCGCAAGGCTTACACTTCTGAGTTCTTTGAGCTTGATCCATGCATTGTCAGGCTCCTAATCCATCTCTGTACTGATTTATATTTTCGTGTATTTCGTCATGATGTTGATATGCAGTGTAATTATTAATACGTGTGTGTGTGTGTATGATTTGGATGAAATATGTAAAGGAGTTTAATCTATAGTTTTGGTTCAACTTGGGTGATGGAGGGGAAAGCGGAGTGGAGAAGGATGAACTTTCTTTCTCCATGTCGACATACTTCATTTACTTTTTCATTTTTATCTTCTTTTATTATGATACAAAGGAAGAGTAGATGAGTTGCTTTCTGTTGACAGTTCTACTAAGAAGGATATGCAATGTCTTGTTGTCCTCTTAGCATTATGGATGGAGATTCCCAAAGCTCACTAAATGAGTGTGGAGGTTCAACACATATTTTGTGAATTTTAATGTTCCTGAGATTTTGTTACTTTTAAGTTAGGCATTTTTGGTGGGGCCTGAAAAACAACTAAGGTTGTGTCGATGTTTTGCTTAAAAAAAAAGAAAAAGTTAGGCATTTACCAGTTCGAGCAACACAATTCTTCTGCAGGAGGACATGGAGCCGCATTTGAAGGACAGGGAAGATAAGGCTGATACTGCTTTCTGTATGCACCATTTGCCGGTAGGAAATATGTCCTATAGTGTTTTGCCACTTAAATGCTAGTTTATGTCTTCTAGTATGACTGTAGATACATAATAAGTCCACTTGTAGCTGTGCTTTGAATCTGAGGAGAAAGTGCGGAGACTGTTGTACAATGTCTCATTGCTGCTGAAACCAGGAGGTTATTTTGTTGGTATCACTCCCGACTCATCTACAATATGGTATGACAGTCGCCAGTAATTTATGTTTGTTTACATGTTTGAAACTATTCTTCTAGTATATATCATGCCTGACACTAGGCTCCCCTTTATTTTAAGATCTTGCTGGATTGTATTACTTTGTTGTTGAATGTCAACCTAATAAACACATATATGGAATCTTAAAGTTGTTTCTATTTTTTATTAAATTGTTGACAAATGATCGAAATTACATGAAGCGGGAAGAGCTTTGTTGTCTAGGCCTGATAGATGCCTTGGAGTTCTAGCTTATTCAACCTGATTTTTTGTGGGTGATTATTATAATTAGGAGCTTGCAGTTGAACTTGTGACAACCAATGAGATGCATTTTCCTTTGATATGAGTTTGTTAATTGGTATGCTATCAGCTCTTTCCAGGTTTTAAAAGGTTTTACACACAATTAATCTATACTTTGCGATTCTGAAACTAAGGGAGTGCGGGGAATTGTAAAGGTCCAATTGGTAGTGTTTCCCGTAAATATTTTAGTCTCTTAGTTTCTGAACATTTCTAGCTGAACATATGATGTAACCAAAAAATGAAGGTTCCTTGCTATAGGATTCAGCATTTCTTGGATCCTATCTGGTGATCTGGTGCGGAAGCGTTATAAAATTCTTGGAATACGAATTGAAAATAAGATTTATATTGGAATAATCTTGCTTTATATTAATTTATGATTGATTATTGTTCAAAATTGTACAATGCCAATGCCTTTGTATTTATTGGCAAAACTATTCCCCAATCTTATTAATATAAGGAAACTAATATAAAATCCTAATCTAAAAGAAATTAGAAATCTTATTCTAATAAAAAAAGTAAAGAAACATATTCTAAACAAGAAATAAGAATAAAAAGATAAAACATATTAGAACAAGAAAAAGAAACTAGAAAAGATATATCGCAATTGCAGTAGGAAACTACTAATCATAATTATGTACTACATCAATCCCCTTCACTTGAATAAAACTCCTCCTCGAGTTTTCTTGAAGAAAAAATCAATCAATCGGAAGGAAAATACTCATAAAATTTTGTTTCTTGATGTGCTCGATAAATGTCGTTATATTCTTCAATTGTTAGGGCTTGCATTGTTTATCTGCCCTCCTGCTCAAGTAATCTGGCAAACTGACCAATGTAAATAGAAGCTACCACAGATTCCACACTCCCATCAATCCCACCAACATCTTCTGACATAGATATAGTGAATTTGAAACACAAATTCTTTTCCTTTAGGTAATGAGCTGATAACTGGTAATAGTAAGGTGGATAAAATTCCCATTCAGTTAATTTATCTGCAGGAACTGAAACTGTAGTTGGAACATTTTGAACAGTCATTGATCATGACTCCAATAGCTGAGCAAACAGCAAATATTGCCTGCTTAGCCATTCCCAGTGAAGAAAAATAACTTCAGGAGCTCCATTAAGCCTTATATAGTAACTAATATGCCTGCTGAACCTTGTGATTGCTTCTACAACTTTTCCAGCATGCAGCAATAATGTTGACAGCTTAAAATGGAACTGTTCCGCGATGCTCTTGATCTCAATTAAACTCTTGATTGGAGGCAATCTTGTTGATATGCCAACCACCTCTCGCATTGCATGATAGGCCTCCTTGTACATCTTCAGAGCTTCAAACCAATCTCTGCGAAACTCTTTGAAATAGAAGTGAATATGCAACTCTATTGAGCCAAAGTTTTTTTCTTTCAAGACGTGATTTTTCCCTTCGCCCTTCATCTTTATAATTTGTATTTGTAAGTTCAGAGCATGCAGTCGCTATTCTGTTAAGAGATTGTTTAAGCTCCAATGAATCATCTGGTACAAAGTTATAAGATTTTTCGAATCTACTTCTGCACGCTTCTTCAAGGAAATCACATGATCTTCACTTTTGTCATCTTTGATCTCTTCGTAATTGAAAAGTTTAATTCCCTCTCTCGTCAGACACTTCTGAACTTCAACGGCTCATCATTGAAGTGCGGCTTGATCTTGGGTTTTTCAATAGTAATTTCACTGGAGTGTTTTTCATCCTTCGCTTATTTTCATTGTTAATTTCCATGTATAAGGGATCACTAGGTTTCAGGTTTTCAACTTGTACGTGTGTTTCTTTTTCTATTGTAGTATTATTGACGATAACATTCCGATTATCTTGAAGTTTAACCTCATCATCTGCCTTATAAATCTTTTTCTCTTTGTTATTAACAAATTGCTCACTTGATACCAAAATAATCTTCTTATTGTACCACCAAAATACATATATGTTATCTTGATCTATTTAAGTGGCATCTATGTTGCAGTACTATGGTTGTCCCCAAAGTACATGACAATCGTCCATCTCTACCACGTTATATATAATCTCATCTCTGAAGTACTTTCCAAGAGAAAGTGAAATTTTACATACCTTCATATTTTAAATTTCTTGCCCCCTTTTTAACTTGTGAAGATTGATAGCATGATGAGTAATTTTCAGTCTACAAATTTAAAACTTTTACTAATGCTTTGGATTCCAAGTTCTCACCACTCTTATGATTTAGTATCACTTTGCACACTTTGTCGTTGATGGTGCACCGTGTTCTAAAAATCTTCTTACAATTCAAATTGGACTCTTTTATATCTTCTCGATAAACCTTCGTAGAATTCTTAATAACTTGCGTGTATTCAAACTTAGTTGGGGCCAGAGGAAACTCTTTAGCCACTTGTTGCTATGTTTTAAGCTTGTTGAAGCAACCAACATTCATAGCAGTTAAAGCTTGCAAATTCTTGTGAGATTGTTTCTCCATGGACTCGCGGTTCCTTTTAAGACTAAATGTAGTTAACATCTGCGTGATGTTGTGAAGGGTTTCATCGATTCCTTCTATTCTTTGTTCGAGTTTGTCGAGTCTTTGTTCGCCGTCGGTTATTCGACTGTCAGCAAGACCATTCCCTAATCCTATTAATATAAGGAAACTAAATTAAAATCATAATCTAAAAGAAATTCAAAATCATATTCTAATCAATAAAGAAAATAAATCATATTCTACACAAGAAATAAGAATAAAAAGATAAAAACTTATTAGAATTAGAAAATATAAATCACAATTGTAATAGGAAACTA
>CAIGRP010121770.1:0-20977 GCA_903798385.1 Fraxinus cuspidata
ATAATAATTAAAATTTTAAATTTTAAATTAATAAATATTTAAAATAAATAATTATACATACATACATACATATATATATATATATATATATACACAAATAATTTTTTTTTGGCTCCCCTACAATAATGAGGCCCTGTGCAGTCGCTCAACTCGCGCACCCTAATGGGATAGAATTGTATGTTCTCTAATTTTGTAATTTTCTATCATGTTTATTTGCTTCATCCAATTAATTATTTTTATCGTCATATAGGTTATTTATTGCTCCCAAAGAAGTTCAGCTTGCTTGTCTGTAAACAACTGTTGCCAATCCTGATAAGCTGGCAGTTTGGATTAGTCAGGTACTACAGCTATCACTTCTATTATGCAATTTCTTTGCTAGATAGTGTCTTACAAAATACAATTGTTTTAGAGTATAGAGGTGGTCTCAAACTCCAAAATCTACACATCTCCTTATGTGGATCTCCTTATGTGAAATGGACTTTCCTTTATTACATTTTGAGTCTCTTTAGTGCAACTTGTTCTCACACTTTTATAAGTTAAAATGGCCTTTAATGATGCAAAATGAATTATACTTATTTCAATTTTCTGACCTGGAAGTGACTAAGAGCTCTATGGAGTGTTATATTATGGACTAACTTCTTTATTTTTTTGTTCTAACGTTTCAAGATTCATGGGAAAACTGAGTTGGTAACTTCCTTTAAGCGCCCAATTCCCTTGACATGGCACTTCCAGCTATTCCCTCTTCTTGGTAAGAAAGGCACTAGCATGAATGGGTAACTTTTATCATCTAGGTTTATGATAAGGATAATGCTTTTTGTACATCGGGCCCTCACAAAAAAGGGGGCTCACCTTGAATAAAAAATTCTTGAGCCCCCCTATTGTGAGGGGGGGGGGGTGTACACCCCTGTGTACATGAAGCATTATTCGATAAGGATAATGAACTTGCTACTGTAGTTAAATTGAGTGTACACTGTTCATTTCACATACGCCTTTATTGCTTTCCACAGTTCATTTCCAAAACAATCTTGCTATGTACAATAAGTTATATATTGTTGTGAGGTGATAACTTTTTATATTTTGATTTTAATAACAATTTAAATATTCAATAGCGCAGATTTTGACACGTCTACTATTGTCTTTCGAGATTTCACACATGAACTGAATGCGTGGTTTTTTCTATTTCTCACCTTCTTTTCCCAAGAAAAAGCTTTTTGAACTCATTCTAGATCGATTAACTGAGTCAATTGTTTCATGCAGATATTGAGCATATACTTTTGGAAACACAACATCGTTGGCTTCTTCCTGATGAGATTTGTGAAATTTTTCAAAATTTGCTTCAGAGCCTCCTAATAGACTTGCAAGTATGACTCTTAATGCCATTTTTTGATATCAGTTTGTGCTTTGGAAAACACTTGGCTTTATCTTTTTTCCCTTTCTCATACTCATTTGAGTTAATTTATGCAAAATTAATACCTATTTTTTTGACTGGTTTCTATAATGACATAAATTTGGTTTTCATTGGTATGAGTTGATGAGGTACTGCTTATTCATCTTTCAAAGGACATAAGTAACTTGTGCTTTATATCTTGTAGTATAATGTATAATGTCCTCATCTGCACTGAGATTAGATCACCAATTCATTGCAATTTCTAATTCACAAAATTCATCATTTTTCTATTTTGGGTGTATCAACGGGTCTCTTCTTCTATCCAAGAAGGTTTTTTGCTCATTTTGTAGGTTCTACCATTCAATGGTTCTCTTCAAAAGTTCATTTTCATGTTTCACCTACAAGTTATGTTGGCTTGAAAAAATTATGATAATTTTCTTATGCACTTTCAGGTGGTTTCCTTTTTCTTTTTGACTGGAAGGTGCAAAGCTACTTCTGGAAAGATGACTATAATTGGAGAAAGAAGAAAGATGGAAAGGCAGTTAAGGAGGCTCATGAAAGGTTCAAGGTATGTGCTGGATGATATTTCTCTGCTTTATGAACTTCAATTTTACTGATAGAAATCTGAAAAATTGCACTAGCAGTTTGTTATGATCGCATTTCTTATATTGATACTTCAAAAATAATGTATCTAGAGGCTGGAAGCATTAATTTATTGCATTGTTACTATGCCTGTGGGGAAGATAATGAAGATTTTCAAAGAAGTAGTTACTGGATGCTTGAAGAGTAAGTTATAAAATTCTGTCTGGTTTTATTGATCTTTTTCCTAATGCAAAAGATTATGACCTTCAATTTTGAAAGGATATAATTTTTTTCTAAGATATACATATGTTATTATTCAAGTTGCTGCATTTTACATGCTTGAAACTTTTTATTTTTTAATCCTTTTCCTTCAGGAGTATTTCAGAATTTCAAGTTCCTTGCTGTGTGCCACAAAATGATTAAAGCTTTACTTGTCCAACTATTATTAGTTTTTTGCTTAATTTGGAAACAATTAGTGTATAAATGGCTAAATTGTTGTTATTTCTTGGTGAAAAATTCTTCAATAAATACTCCCATAGGTATTCGGCCTTATTTTCTGTGTGTTTGTGCTGGTGGCGAAAAGTGGGTTCGGCCACCTATTGTGCTAGCAAAATCGAGGAAAAGTCCTGGGCGGTACAGGCCAAGATGCTTGGCCTGCAGCCCACTTGGGTCTTTTCTCTATTGTGCTTGATATTTTTTGCAATTTCCTTGGCTGAAAGTAAGCTAAAATTTGGACAATCCACTCAAACTATTGCTGCACTGAACATATTGTCATTTTTCCTTTTATCTACCAGAAATATCTTTCATTTCTGCGTTTCCCTTCTTCGTTCCTCTTCATTTATCTCTCACTGTAGCCTGGCCCAACGCACAAAAATGTTGGACTGTGACAGGTCCAACATGGGCCAACAGATTACTTGGTCATGTTGGTTCGGTTTGCATTTCTCTTTGTTCAGAACATGGGTATTGCCATGTAGTAGCTGCTAATTTACACTTCAACTTTTCCTTCACAGCCTAAACCCTGGGAGCAATCATTTTTTTGTGTGTTTTAACATTTTATCGTTATGATCACCAAATTATCACATAACAACCTATCATTCAATGGCTTGACACAGAAAAATTGCGACAAAAATTTTGCAGTCACTACCTATTACAGTTCGCTTGGTTATTGCCCAATAATAGAAGCTCACGGACAGCTTTTCTCCAACCAAATTTGCATATTATATTTTGTGAATAGTTTTTATTAAGCAAATAGTTTTGAATACTTGAATTAATGTTTCGGTTATCCACTATTAGTATATAGAAATTTCTTTTATATGGGGAACTTTCCTATGTGACTTGATAGATGTTGATGTTTATATGATTTTTTCATCAAGGTATTCTATGATTTTGTAATTCTTTTATTTGTTGAAGTCAAAAATAAACAAGTTACTTGAGTATCTCTTAATTTGCTGATAAAGTAACTTGGTTTGGAATAAAAAATAAAAAAAGTCATTTTATTTGGAATATCTAATATTTACCTTCCTCTCTGCCAATGTTGATAACAACTAGATCGATTTAGTTAACTCTCTTGAACATCATGCTATCTTTCAAGCCTGCTGTAGAGCAACTCACCTTCCTGGCTTGCGAAAGAGATTCAACTTTAGCCAATAATTTTTTTACTGTAGATAATTTATTGATGGGTTAGCATTTTACTTAACTCTGATTCATTTTTGTTTCTTTATGTGGATATTTCCATCTCCTTGATTACCTCTGTATATTTATTTCTTTGCTCAATATGATTCCTCTCCCATTCTTTGCTCTTTTAGGTTATGAAACACTGAGTGAAAAAAATTACTCGTTTGAGGGAGTACAGTGATCGAATGGTGAAAGATGCCAATGTTGTCACATTCACCTTTGGTTCTTATCGATTCAGGGTAAGGAGCTTCTGCTTGCCTTCCATTGTTACGCTAACATGCTAGATTGTATTGGATTTGGAGTTCAAAGTTGAGAGAAACTACGTGCAGTGTTGCACTCCCTGCATAAAGTATGTTCTATTTGGCCATATGGAATCAAAACTATGCAAACAATAGCAGGTTAGGTTTATTTTTTGTTGGATGAAGAAAATTTATTGGAGCCAAAATGACTTCCTATCTGAATGTGTTTTGTCCTTAATTTTGAAGTCATTAATTTACCATTGCAACATAAAACTTTTTCTTTTTTTCATCTGAGGCCATAGTCGTTAACAGTCAACACACTAACATTACTTTTAACATAACACAACTCGTGCATTGCACGGGCAAATGCTAGTATATATGAAAAGTATAGTACAAGCTAAATGTGACTTGCGCTAACAGGCTTAGAACTTGGACAATGGTTGCACTTAAATTGGACACAAGTTGAACTTACAAATAGAAAAAAGGTTGGACTAAACTTAAAAATAAAAATAAAAAGGGTTGGGCTAATGGATCCAAGTCCGATCCAGTCCCCTTGTATTCGTCCTTGATTACCCAATTCCAAGCCGAACTTGCAGGCCATAGCCCGACGGACCACATTTAAAGCCCAATGAAACGACACTATCGCCACTTCCTCCTCCACCACCACAATTTCAAGCTTTCCAAACAATCACTCACCACCATTACCAATTTTCCCTTCCGATGTCATTGTCATAGTCAGCCACAGTAAGTGTTCACGTACCGCCCATATGACTGGTCCGCTAGTTACAACGTCTTCACTAAATGAGACCTCATTTCTAAGGCCATTGACATGACACGTCTACGAAAAGGGACCTCATTGAAATCCTAGGTCGGAAATGCCAACACTGGGCCTCAGAGAAAACTCTAGTCTATTGTGGAGGAAGTGTTGTATTGGAAGGTGACAGTTGACGATGTAATTTGTGGGTGGGGTGGTGTGAGGTGTTTGGGTTGGGACGGGTGAGGTGGTACAACACATTCTGCGAACTACACTTGTAGTGTAGCCTGTTGTATCTAGGGCTGAAAAATGAAATCGTTGAACCACATAATCGAACTGAAATGGTTTTTTCGAAAGCGTCGATTTGGACCCATAAGTTCGTTAACGTTTTGATTTTGAACTAAATGAAATCAAATCATTTTGAAGTTGCTTGGTTTAGATTTCACTTTTAGCAAATCGTTTCAAATCAACAAAAAGTTTACACAAATAAAATTTGAAAATAAATTAATTTAAATTTTATTCAACTCAATTAATACTAAACACATCACAATTGAAGAAATTAGGTTTAGATTTCACTTTTTGCACATCGTTTCAAACCGCAAAATGTTTACAAAAATAAAATTTGAAAATAAATTAATTTAAAATTTATTCAACCCAATTAAAAAAAAAAAAAAAAAAAAAAGCACGTCCATATTTTGCCCAATTAAACTCAATGCGCAATTAGCCAATTATTCTTTCTAATTAATTAATTAAACCATAACCAATTACACATTAGTCATCCCAATTGAGAATGCAGAATCCTCAAATCCATTGAATCATCAACCTCTCAATACCCAATTAGCCAATTATTCTTTTCCTTATGCTAATATTTTTCTTGGATTTCAGCTTAATTATTCGGGTTAGTTAACCCAATTTATTTTTGATAATTTTTTGTTAAATTTTATTGGCGTGTTGTCTTGTTTTGACTGATGTTGGGGGTCTCACGAATTTCTGAATGAACAATGTTTTTTTGTCTATTTGCATCTTAATTTTCTGGTCAGATCACTTAATTTATTATTTATTTTAAATTTAGTTGATAGATTTACTGTTATTTTGGTTTCATTTTGATTTGTGTTGGGCTCTGTTAAACCACGATAAGCCTACATTGTCTACTAGTGATCGATTCTTGATTCATTATGTGCAAAGATGGTTGAGACGTTGATTTAAATAAAAAGTTAGTTACATAGTAACGAGCAATCTATTGCGATTCTTCAACATTTGGGTGAGATGAAGCATGGGATGATTTAGAAAAAGTTATAATATATATATATTATTGTATTTGATCTTTCTACTCATTTTCTTTTAGTAGTTCTTTTATATCATTTAATTATAATTAAATAATACACTTTCAATATGTTTATCTTTATGCAGAGAATGAATCATTTGTTACAGCCGGAGATATTGCGTCAATTAGTATTGACAAAGAGGTAAAATTATTTCTATTATGTTGTTGTATTGTAAGAAGTGTAGAACATTAATTTGTAAAATTTGTAATGATAATAATAGTTATGTTTTAATGTGAGATTTTAGACTAGTATTTATTATTTAATTTGTTCGATATGTTATTTATTTGTTTTATAAGCCATGAGTGTAAGTCGAACTAAACCGAAAAAAAAAGTGATTTGATTTTATTTGGTTTAGAAATAAGTGATTTGGTTTCGTTTGAAAAAAAATGCAAAATACTGCAAGTGGCGTGGTTTGAAAATTTATCATAAATTATTTCAATTCAAATCGTGTTCACCTCTACTTGTATCCTTTATTTTGCATATTTGTAATTTTTAGAGTCTTAGATATTTTATGTGAAAGATTTTTAGTCGCTTTAATATGTATAATAACAAGGATGCCATCTGGTGTTCTCAATAACAAGGTAAAGAGAGCAATAGATGAGAAACGAGAAATTGGGAAGGAAAAACATGAATAAATTCTGATCGGGTAATTAGCAAAAAAAAATAAAAAATGTTCATACCGTTTGCACTCATTGCGGAAATAATCCTTATCGTTTCACTTGACATTTGTACCCTCATTTTAAAAATTACTACAAAGTTGTTCTTTCTGTCATGTTCCGTTAAATCATTTCATGAAATATGGGTAATTGGCACAAAAATTCAGTATCCTTTGTCTTCATTGAGTAAATCATCCATATCATTTCAATTTTGATATTTAGGCACTTGGGTCAACCTACACAAAGGTCATTTCAGCTAATTTTTTTTTTCAAGTAAAGCATTGTAAAATAATTAATTTACCCTTCTATTTAAATAATCAAATAGAAAAGAAAGAAATAGTATTAAAAAATTGTATCTAGAGTTTTAAATTTTCAGAGAGTGCAAGCGAGTCTCATGTAAAATAATTTAAAATATTCTGACAACAAAAAATATTTATCTTCCCAATTAATCCACCTATATCGACGCCCCACCACTACCAACACCAAAATAATTAAAAAGAGAATTAGAAGTATTAAAAAAAACTTAAAAAAAAGAATTAAAGATAGAAAAAAAATGGTGCTTCTTCCTCATCCAATTCCATACCCTACCATCGGTCGCCACTGCCACCACCACCCATTCTTCCCGTTCAACTATGGCACTATATAGGAATTTAGTTATTTTCCTGTAATCAAGTTTCGTAATCCAATATCTTTTTGTTTACAGTGAAATTACAATTTTTTTCAACGATTTAACTATTTTCTACAAATTCTTGTTTCTATCTTCTTATAATTGATTTATATGAGGCAAGAAAAACTTGAATGAGGATGAAGCACCATATTTTTTTTAAATACTTAATTCATTTTTTAATTATTTTGATGGTGGGAGGAAGGTAGGGGATGAATGTAGAGGTGGGTGACTTAATTGAGAAGATAAAATATTTTTCTTTTGTTAGAATATTTTAAATTGTTTTATTTGACGTTCCTTTGCATTTAAAATAAAAAATTGAAACACTAGATGCAATTTTAGAGAGTATTGTAAATTAGTCATTTTACAATATTTTAAAGGAGAAAATAGACGATAAAAACCTTTTGCGCAAAGAAATGTCGATCTAAGTTCCAAAATATCAAAATTGAAACGATGGAAACGATTTGCACAATGAAGGCAAATGATAGGACTTTTAGTGCTAATTACCTATATTTCAAGGAAGGATTTAATGGAATATGATGGAAATGACCAACTCGGCAAGAAATGTTTGAAATGAGGGCATAAATGTCAAATTTAAAATGGTAAGGATTATTTTCGCAATGAGCACAAATGATATTGATGTTTTTTTTTTTACTAATTACTCATTCTGACCAGATGTGGGGTAGATGAGGAGAATGAATACATATTTTTATCATTAACTTTTTTTTTTTTAATATGAAAAATATAGACTTACCATGTTTTCTTTAAAAGATGGTCCAACACTTGATTTTGGTCCACTAACAGATTTTTTTGATGAAAATCATCCAGAAGTCCTTCTACCTTACATTTTAAAAAGTTTATAATGTATAATGTATATGTTACGATTTAAAGATTTGGAGCCACGTTGCACATTTTCGTAAATTTTGAAATCTCCATTGCAAATTTCCGTAACTTTAATTCCAACAGAAATAATCTTTTATCCATGATGGTTAGGAGTTATCTTACCCACCACTGACGTACGCCCACAATTTTTGACAATTCAACGTCGAATTGTCAAAAATTGTCACGTCAGCGATGAGTAAGAGATCATTTTTATCAATTCCAACTCTCGAGTAATCTTACAATCAGCTATTTCTTAATTCTTAGTGTTTGAATTAATAACTTCACTGTTTCACGTCCAAATTAATTTTTGTTTTGTTGTTGCGGTATAAAACAGAATATAACTCCTTTCCGAGGAAGTTTCTATTGTCAAGTGTGGGCCGCTTGCATTCACATTCTAAAAGAATGGAACCATCATTTCCTCTTAGACTTTTGCAAGTTATAACAATAACATGGGTATAGGGTACGTACGTACATTTTAAGGTACAATTTTGCGTACAAGCATAAAATCGGCTTACCAAAGAGATAACATTATTGCCTAGGTTAGTCCATTATATTAGTCTACTTTCTTTAAATTAATTTCTTTATGGAACATTCAAAATATCTTTTTGTACCTTATCGATTTGTTCAAAATCGGAGAAAATATAGCTTCTTACTAAGCATTTTAGGTATGATGTCTACTCGTGTTTCTTGTTTAAAATAAAAAAATCGTGTAATATAATCGTAGACCCCACAATTTGTCCACTTATTTGGCCTAAAGATATTTGATTTTTCTTTTAATTTAAGAGATTGTCACTATTAATCTTAAAAGTCAAAAATCCTTTTCAGTTACCCCATATTACATTGTACATTCATGTACTAAAGTTTTTGTACCATATACATGAATTGTGAGAACATTAAGGATCTATTTTTTTTTTCATGTTTTCTCCTCTTTCAAGAAAGCACCGATAGAACGTACGAATAAAGAAAGGAAAATATCGCCCCTTCGGGGGTGGCCGAGTTGGTGGAGCAGGTGAGCGCGGAGACCGAAGGTCACGAGTTCGAATCCCTTACCAACACTTCCTCGGTCGAGCCCGTCGCACATGGCTTGCCTAGTGCGATTTATTCCTCCTGTGTGGTTTGCGAGCTATTGTACATGGAGCGAGGTTTACCCATTGCGCACTCACGAGTAGCGACTGCGGGTTCCTAAGTCGGAAAAAAAAAAAACAGAGAAAGAAAGAAAAGAAAATATCTCTTCTTAAGCATTTGTTTGATTTAACTTTGTTATAATTCTATCAAAATTTTAATTAGTTAAACTTCAATTTTAAGTACGGTTTTTATGGAATTCACAATTTTTTTCAATTTTTCAACCATTTATTTTATCAACTTTTATCAAAATTGCTGAAATTTTTATCAAAAACTTGTCACACAAGCTCTAAATATTTCTTTATAACTTGAATTGGCTATCTTCTACGTAGCCTGACCTATAGAGGATTGACAAATTCAAGTTTAAAATGAAGAAAAGAGGGCTCCAATCAAATTATATTCCACGAATTAAGCAATTATTTCAACAAGGAATTTTTGTCCTTGAAGAATCCATTGTTCAACAATAGATATCATTGTCACTTTTGAATTTCTCACCACTTTCTAGAAATTTGCTCCATATTATTCATTTTTTCTCCGTCGTTCTTCATTAAATTATAATTCATTTTTTATCTCTTCTCATCTATCACACATTATTCAGTAAAATAATATTATACGTAAACTAAAGTTTTTCCTTCTTTTTTAATCGCACATTTTTCAAAACGATTACCATTCTTTTCATTATACTATGGAATAATGGAGGCCAAATGAGGGCAATATAATTATATTTTCTTAATTACTTGTGTATATAATTCAATTAACTTGTCTACTCATCCAGTTACCATTCTTTTCATTATACTATGGAATAATGGAGGCCAAATGAGGGCAATATAATTATATTTTCTTAATTACTTGTGTATATAATTCAATTGACTTGTCTACTCATCCAGTTTAACTATATATATATATATACACACACACTTGAAAAAAAAGTGCTTTTATGGTCCAGCCCATTATATAATCAATTTCTTGCATAAGATATCAATAGCAAGTTGAAACATACAAGTAATGATTATATTATGGAAAAAGAGCATAATACATAAATGATTGAAGCCATTTCGCTTTTGCTTGTAAATTCTTTTGGCTTAATAATTGCATAACTCAAAGTAAGATCATATATTATCCATTTAAATAATTAAATGTTTTGATTGATAATATGTTAAATAGATAAGTAATAAATGGAAGGTGGGCACGAAAACTTGTTAACTTCATCTTGATACATACGTCGATGTGATTCTCAATAATAGTTATTATCTCAATAGTATAAGAATATATTTCCGCTTATTCTTGCTCTATTATAAAGTAAAATAGTGAAGTACACATTATAACTATACTTATATTTCTTTATAATTCTCCTATACTTGAAATGATGGAATTCTTAGTCGGTTCCATATCACATCACATCAATAACGTGAATTTGATGTCAACTATATATATAGTGAAAAATACAATATGAGAAGCTAAAGATACCTCTTAAAAATAAACGAGACTTCTCATGCTCTTCCCAATAATAAAATTAACTGTATGAAATGTCACACTTAGAAGATAAGGAGGTAAATGTTAAACTTATTTGAATTGTATTAGTTATACATTTTTAAAAGGCTTAATCGCACAAAACATCCATACGTTTTGCATGTAGTGTGCAAAATATTCATACTTTTCAAATTTTTGCATTTTCACCCATATTTCAGCGTTTCATTGCGGAAAACGTGTTTTTCACATATTTGTAACGTAAATATAAATACAACAAAAAAGAAAAGAAAAGAAAAATAAAGAATAAATTACAATCTTACTCCTAAACTTATAAAAAAATGCAAATGAGTCCAAAATTTATGAAAATGTTAAAAATAACAAAAAAAAAACCTCTCTCTCTCTTCTCCTCCGCCTCCACCACCACCGTCGCTGTCGCCAAAACCATCGGATTAACTGGTTGCATTGTAATTAAGAAACCCTAATCACAATACCATCCAAGGTTGCTAAGCCAAGATATTTTTAATCGAGTCAATTGAATGTTCACCCATTGTTTTTAGGACCTCAATTACATTTCTCCCATCACAATATGTATGTTGGAGCATTGACAACCTCCAGTTGTTGACAAATCAATCTCGCACTGCGCACCTTCCACAACAGGTTTAGACTAAGAAAATGTATCAATTTGGGGGTTAATTGGAGCAATTGATTTCATACCTATGGTTGTTTGGAGGTGTTGAAGTTTTGATTGCGGCCAATTTAGAGTTTCCATAACCTGGGAGGCTAATGGAGATAGGTTGGGCTGCACAACTGGTGGATTTTCATAGGTCGTTGTAGTTCAATTAAGGGCATTATCGGTTGATCTGAAGCCATGGCTAGGATCATCTGGATAAGGGTAACCCACCGATGGTAGTGCGCGATCGGGGTAGTGCCGTAGGTGGTGTTGCCGCCGGTTCGAAGGTGCACTAGTTGCTGTTTTTGGATGGAAAATTTGGCCAAGTCTGGTGGTGTTAGTGCCGATAGTTGGTTAGGTAATGTAGCCGAAAGTGGAGGCTTCAAGTTGGCGTCTTGGTCCAACGGCCATGGTGGCAATATGGTGGAGTTATGGTTCATGGAAGGTGGCAGCTCCACCATCGTCGCCATCGCCAAAACCATTGGAGTAACTGGTTACACTGTGATTAAGAAACCCTAATCATAATACCATCCAAGGTTGCCAAGCCATCGCGGTGGTGGTGGTGGTGGTAGAGGAGGAGGAGGGAGGCGGAGGAGAAGAGAGAGAGAGTTTTTTTTTTTTAATATTTTCATAAAGCTTGACTCATTTGCATTTTTAAAAAAAATTAGGAGTAAGATTGCAATTTATTCTTTATTTTTCTTTTTTTCTTCTTTTTTTTGTTTTAGTTATATAGGAGGGTATATTGGTCATTTTATGTTACAAATAGGTGAAAAAGACGTTTTCCGCAATGAAACGTTGAAATTGGGGTGAAAATGTAAAAATTTGAAATATAGGGACGTTTTGCACACTACATGCCAAACGTAATTACATTTTGTGCAATTAAGCATTTCTTAAAATATAGATTGATTATTGTTATTGGCATTCATGCTTTGCCAATAATAAAATAATGATTTCGAAAGAAACAAATAGTCTTTATATTATGCTATTAATTTGGTAGAGATTAAAATCAGATTTTTAAGAGATTTGATAAAAGTTGACATGATATGTAGTTGAAAAATTATTGATCATATAAAATGTATGATTAAAACTAATTGTTAATTTGAATTAGATATTAGTCAGATTTTTTAGCGGTCCAAACTTGGGCCAAATAATTTTAAGTTATAATAAAAATTATAGTTAACTCCTATTTAGTTCTTATTTTTTAAAATATATTTTTCTCTCACTCATTTTTAATCGTACACAAAATCCACCATTTTTATTAATCTTTTAACCATCGATTTGTATCTAACTTTTTATCGTAGTCTTCTTAAAAATACAACGAGGCAAGATGCAGAGGGCAAGGGGGGTTGGAGTTTAGCTTTACAGAGGAAAAAGAATAAATATTAAAAGGAATGGGATGCGCCAAAAAAGGAGAAGAGAGAGTGAGCAAACATATTTTAATGATGAGATAATAATTGCAGGCTTTGACGTTTCTTTTTCTTGTTCTTTTTTATGCTTAAAACCACAACTTCGACACCCACACGCAAACGCATTTGACTCCCAAACAAACAAAACTAATAAAAATATGAAAAATTCAGGGGAGATAGAGAAAGAGAGAGCACACAGCAGCCGCAATTTGCCGCACGAAGCTCAACTTTGTTTCCCCAATATGCAAGTTGGGCGTGAAGCATTCCTCATCTATTTTCTCTTTTCAATTTTAATATTTTTTAAGAAAATTTTACGGAGAAAACCCAACTCGTAAAGTTATTTCATATTCCATTTGATCGACCGACATACGATTTTTTGTTTCGAATTGATTATTCTTGCCCTAATCAAAAAACTAATAGTTACGTCTCACGTGATTGAAGAAATGCATAAACTTGTACTTGATTTAAGCTAAATCAGAAACCGATCGAAGGGAAAAATAGCACAACAAGAAATTTATAGTTTAAATTTATTCATTTGAGTTCGCATGAGATGAGATGAGACTGACATTTAATTTTGGTCATAGTTAGAGACAAAATATAAAACAAACCAACGTGAAAATAACCTGCAAGTTTGGTAACTGCCATTGTAAATTTTTCATTTTCGTTTCCTAGTTTTCTTCGAAGTATTTCAAGAAAAGGGTTTTCCTTTTTCCTTACGGAATCTGCTTCAAAATGTCAATGTTAGAGGCTCCAGTTCTCAACCGTCCCACGTTACCTTCATCATCTTCTTACATTTATATGTAATTCCAAAATTCTCCCCGACACTTTATATTATTCAATTAAATGCCATTACTTGTCATTTTAAATAAAATAGACATGACAAGAATAAAATAGTTAGCATATATTAAATTAATGTATTTTTCTGAGTGTTAAAATAGAATTTTGCTAGCTTTTGGGTTTGTGTTTCCAACTACTTCATTTTATTTAAACAATTATAAAAATATATTAGTACATCTTTACTATGTTCACGTTACTTACCAATAATTTTTATTTTTTATTTTTAATCTTCTCTAGATTCTTTCATTTAATTTGTGTAGATGTTGTTACATAATTTTACATAAGAGAAGACAGAGAATTAACATACATTAATAAGCACTTGACAAGGGTGACTCTTTTTCTTCTATTTTGACAAATGCATCGTGTTAACTACAACGCCCCTATTTGATAGGGATTCAAATTAGATTTTAGTAAATTTTGATAAAAATTGATAAAATGTGTAATTGAAAAGTTGTGAATTTCATGAAATATGTGGTTAACATTAATTGTTGATTCTGAGTGACTTTGATAAAAAATTAGATCAAAATTTTTACCAAAACAGAGGCTATATAAAAGTTGAAAACCGTTAAAATATTCTTTAACACGTACTTTTGACAAAATTCATCTTGCATCAAATTATTTTACATAACGCAATTTTTTTCATAAATGTCTTACAACAAGATTAGAATTCAAGATTTTGATATGTTGACTCTCTATCTCGTTAAACTACCGAATCTAAAAACTTAAACTATTTAAGTCATTGTTTGGTACTGATTAAAATTAAAATTTTAATTCAAGTTAAAGTTCAACAATTAATTTTAACCACATATTTTACAGGATACACAATTTTTCATCAACTTCTATTAAAATCTATTAAAAATCTCATCTCAATTCCCACTAAATAGAATAATTTTTTGTTCAACATTTTATATCATGAAAAGAAGCTAAACACGAAACTAATTAATCGATAAAAAGAAGGGTAAGAAAATCTGTCATGTACGTCTTTTCAAGATGAGAGAGTTGTTGACAATTTCTACTAAAATTGCTGTCTGATCTAAAACAGATTTGAGGAAATCTTGAAATAGTGTCATATTTGTCAGTTACTCTTCAATCCGACGTGGTTGCCTGTCGTTTAGGAGGCAAGTGGCACCCCACTACTTTATTCCCTCACCCAACCCACCCCTACGTCAAAATTGTCTTGACATTTTTGGCCTTGGTTAGTTTTTGTCCTCTTATTTTCAACCTAAACGTAAGGTAATTGGCTTCTTATTGTCAGCTTCAAGGACCCCTCCTCGTAGAAAGTAGAAAAACGAGCATATTTGTTGCTCACCATTCGTACCAAGCTAATCAAGTCACAATTGTATGTTCAAGAGCTAGTTCGAAATTCGATCTAGAAAAAAAAGTAAGGAATCATAAATCGAGTAGAAGTTATGGAATCAACCAGTCGATTTTGCGCGTAAATCTACTAATTTTCTTTTACATATATTCAAATGTGATTTCATATTGTTCTTGATTCTTATAGTCGATACACTGATTTGGTATTGTGCTTATAATAATGATTTTAGCGATTCTTATAGTTGATCAACTGATTTGGTATTATGCTTATTATATGAATTTAGCAAGAAAAGAAAATAATATAAGTTAGTATAACATTTCGTGCACACAAGATTGATTCTTTTGTTTACTTTTAGACCTTTTTTAAGCTAATAATTGTTATTCAGTGGAATATTGAGCTAGCTAATCGGGTTAAGAGCATGCCATTTATTATTTTATTAGGAGAAGAAATTTAAAATTCGAATACAGAAACATGATCAAATATTTTTCTGCAAGCACGATTCTTTAAATTGTAATCAGTATATTTAACCTCAATTAGTACATTATGATTTCCGTCCAAAAAGTTTGTTGAAAGAGTGTAAAACGAGTTATTTACCCATTATATTTTTAAAAACAATAAATAAAAAATTGTAACAAATATTTTTTCTTTATTTCAAAACATGAAACATAACATCTTGACATAAACCATTATCAAGGATGAAATGTTATAGTTGATGGTATGTCAAAAGACAAGTTTTCAACTAAAAAAAGTTAAAAAAGACATAAATATTTTAATTAAAAAAATTTGAGACTAATAAAACTTGTATATTTTTATCAAAAGACTAATTATATTCACACAGTAATTTTTATTTATTACACCACATTTTAATATTCTTATTATCCTAAATCTTGGGTAATTTATAACACTTCTTTTAACTTTTTTTTTTTCGCCAATCCATATATTCAACCTTTAATTTATTACCACATTTAGTCGTTGGAGATGATTTATTTTAATATATTATATTTGCATGCTCTGAATTGAGGAAAAAAAAAAATACTTTATCACACTTTCGCATTTATTATTTTTTCTAAATAAATGTCCTTCTAATGAACTGTTGAACAATCACCATTATTAGAGATGAGATGAACTTATTAAGAAAATGTTAATAATAAGAATGCAATAAAAAAATATTTACGAATATAAAAGTTATAATGATAAAAAAAGCTGAGAATCTTAATTGAATAAAAATGACAAAAACTGTGGCGTGAATATACGCCCCGTTTGATCCACATTCTTAAAAAAATGCGTTATTTCAATACTTATTTTCAATAAAATAATATTACACGTAAATTCAAAATTTTTTATTTATTTTTAATCACATATTTTTCATCACATTACTATTTAAAATGCATTCTTTCATTCTTAACGTGCATCAATCAAACGGGGCCTAATTGCCCTTATCAAAATTCAAATTGTGGCATAATCGCAAGTTACGACACTAAATTCGGAATACCAAATATAGCCACACCACCGTCCACTATTTACTGCAGAATTCTTGTGCTTTACCCCTAAAGTTCAGTTCAGATTAATTTCACCCCAAAGTCAGCAATTAACAAACTATATAAATAGTGAAGTTTGAAAAAGGACGTCTTCAAATTTTAAATTAATTAAGTAGAAAAAATTAAAGAAAAGTTGTAACCTAGACATGATGAGATCAAGAAAAAGAAAACGTTAGTAAACGGACGGAGGTTCGAACGCAAAAAAGGATGAAAAAGAATTTAACTTTTTTCGTACCCATTTTTTCTTTTTATTATGTCGTCGTTTACAAAAAAATGCGTCAAAGCATGAAAGGGAGATTGAGTCTATTTTACGCCAAAATGGGTTCATCACATATTTTATTCTCTTCTTCTCTATCTATCTAAAAGCCTCTTATTCTTCAACATCCCCATTAGTATAAAGATCCCTCACTCTCCCCCTCACATAACCACTCTTTAACCTCATCTCTCTCTCTCTTTCTTGTTATCTCTTGTTCTTGTGCCCTTTCTTGTTATATACATGTATGTATGTATGTATATATGTCCTCCACTTTCAAGAACTTAAAGAAGAGAATCTTGATCTTGGGTTTGGAATTTGAATTGAAGGGTTCATTTGTATTTGTATTTGTTTGAGTTCAGAGAAGAGGAGAAGAGATGGAGAAACTTAGCTTTGTGAAAAATGGTGGTGTGATTAAATTGCCTCCTGGATTTCGGTTCCACCCTACTGACGAAGAGCTTGTGGTGCAATACTTAAAGCGAAAGGTCTTATCCTATCCTTTGCCAGCTTCTATTATCCCAGAGGTTGATGTTTGCAAATCTGATCCTTGGGACCTCCCAGGTAATTTTTTATCGTACCCTAAGTTTCACAACTTTTAATTATCAGAAAATTTCAGTTTTTAACTTATGGATTTGTGTGTGTACGTACAGGTGATACGGAGCAAGAGAGGTACTTTTTCAGCACTAGAGAGGTCAAGTACCCAAATGGGAACCGATCAAACAGGGCAACTGGTTCTGGCTACTGGAAGGCAACTGGATTGGACAAGCAAATTGTGAGTCCTAGGAGTCACCAGCTTGTCGGGATGAAGAAAACTCTTGTTTTCTACAGAGGAAAGCCTCCAAAAGGCTGCAGAACTGATTGGATTATGCACGAATATCGCCTCGTCAGTGCTCAAAACACAGACCCACAGATCAGAAATTTAGCACAGGTGAGATTTCCCTAATATTTCATTTCCAATTAATCTCGACCGGTGGAGTGGACTAGACATGTTAATGGGCAACATTTTGCAGGAAAACTGGGTTCTCTGCCGAATATTTTTGAAGAGGAGAAACAACAAAACTGAGGACGAGGTTGCTCAACCACAAAATGGTGGCAGGGGCGCCATTTTGGGGAATACTAGGTCTGTCTTCTACGATTTTATGGCCAAGGACAGGACTGATTTGAATCTAGTTCCAGCTTCATCGTCTTCGGGTGGTTCCAGTGGAATTACAGAGATTTCGAGTAACAATGGATCAGATGATCATGAAGAGAGCAGTAGTAGTTTGAATAGTTCTAAATCTCATATCCTTAATTCAATGTAATATCATAATTCCCATCAAAATAACATTTAATGCCCTCACCCAATGTCTTATCAAACACAGAGAACAACCTAGGAATTGTACATGTTCTGCAATTGTTCTTAATCTTGAGAAATTATACTGTTTCACCATGCAAATCTTGAACAAAAGGAATATCATCATACATCAAGAAAGCTAGTAAAAGCAGAGATGGAAACATGTATAATAATATATAACAGGCTTTTTCAAAAGAGAAATTCCTTTCACGAAGCACAAGAATAAGAACATAATCTTTGTAAAATGAGCTTCGCACGAGGTTCCTTATCCCATCTTTGGAACCTTCAAAAGGCAATTTTATCAAGAACCTTCAGTATGAATCCTCTGCCCATTTGTCAAAGTAGCCAGTCCTCTGTACTTGGATTACAAGCTAGGTGCTCAAGGGGACAAAGTTAACTAAAATTTTGAAATTTGAGGACTGGTTGGTGAAATTAGAGAGACGGACAACAGCCATACAATTCTTGCAAGTTTTTCATTTGATTGGCCACACTTGCAAATATTTCAATTCCATGGGGCCATAAACGGTAGAAATCCATGTAGGTTACTTGAATTGTACAGAAAGAAACCCCACAATCTCCTTTCATAGAGAGATTCTCCAACTAATATACAACTTTGACCTAATTAAGCACAAACAATATTTATAATCTTGTGGTTTCGTATACTTAATAAACCTTAATTAATTAAAAGGCGTGACGTACACGTGTCCGACATGCACAGAAGTATGTCTGTTGACTCAATTATAAAGCACTGTTAGTGGTATGCAAAGGTTCAAAGGAGCCAAATGGAAGCTGAAGAGAGTATGGACGGCATAGTAAAACTCAATTAAATGCTTAATTGTCCATAGCTATTAACTTAATGACATGCCAAGACAAGAAAATTATTATAATAAAGTTTAAGACACAAAACACAAATATTAAAAATGCCGACTTCAGTTTCTTGTGACAGTGGTTAAGAATCGTCCAAGGCAGGCTGGCTGGCTGGCTGGCTGGCTGTTGGAGTTCTTCACGTCACCCACTCTCTCTCTCTCTCTCTCTCTCTCTCTCTCTCTGTGTATACATTTCATTTCCATGGGGGTGGGGTAGGGGGGGTGGATTGAGTTGCGTATTGCTGACTATATAGATGCGGGCAGGTTGTCATGGTAGGCACCACTCTCCAACATTTTATAGCATCACCTGATTAGGTCAATCACTAATAAAGAAAGAAACGAACTAACCCCATCAGTATGATATTCAGGTATTCAAGAGTTTGGAAATTTTGGGTTTCATATAATGTTGACCAATTCAAAAACCAACAAATTTAAATGGATTTTGTAAGCACAAAACCAAGGTCACAAGGTTGGGTTGCTTAGGATCTCTGCAACAATGACATCTTATTTCTCAAGTAAATTTCAAATAAATGGTCTTATCAGATATGAATCTACCCAGAGAAATATCAAAGCAGCAGTAGGCCCCTTCAATGTGAATACGGAATTTCTCCACGCCGCCTTCTTATACCAACTTGAAAAAGAATTATCACAAAAATCATGGGATTCAAAGCAGTAGTGTCCTGATATGATTCAGACCATCTACAATTTAAGTCATTTAGCATTTTCAGCTTCAGCACAAGAATAATAAGATTATCTTATTAAAATCTTCAACTTCGTGCTTGATATTCTAAAAATTTCTCCCCTAAAATTTTCAGTGCTAACATAGGTCTTCCAAAGTTGGAAGGGACTACACGGAATTTGTGCTTCAACCTTCTTTTTCTCCAAAATTGACCACATAATTCAATCAGAAGATTCAGTATCATCCTTCCTATGACTGACAGCGAAGGTACGAGGAAGGATTCCTTCTAGGAAACCTACTAGATTGGAAAACTCCAGTCAAAATGAACAGAATTATTAGGTTTGAAAATGGTGCATAATGGAATACTATGGTAGCTACATATTTGAATTTCATCTACCATGCTCGAATGCTTTTGAAAAAGAGAAACACTTCATAAATCGTAGGTGCTAAAGATTTGAATTTCCCTATCAGACAAGGTACAAGCTGAAAGCTAACATGACACAAATGCTACAAATTGATGGACGCTTAAATTGATTCTACAAAATTAAAGACCAGCATGACTGAAAGTCATGAATTCTAGACCAAGTCTAACAATGCAGTTCAAGTTTGAAGATGGCAATAAAAAGCTAGATGAAGTTGTTGTGTCCATTGCTTGTTTAGATTCATTTCAGCTAATCTTGGATACTTGTAGTTATGTTCTCCTTACTTCAGTCCGTGAGAATTCTGAGGGAGGTGGCTCAGAACATGCCCTCAAAACAGCCTCATTCTGTGAGGAAAATATTTCCATTCATTCAAACAGTAAATAATATTAAGTATATAAAATAAGCGCAAAGACGAATTCATTGTAAACATTCCATGCTCAAGTATTTTCCTAATATAAAATTGTATTTATTTTTTGACATTTTTCAGCGAAATTTTGGACCCTGGCTTGTTGGATTTGACTAGATTCTGGTTGAGGAGTGGGATATTAAAGCGGAAATTCAAGCTCGAAATAAGACTCGTTTGATTTCAAGACAAACTCTTATCTTCCAATTTTTTGAATCAATCCAAGCATGAGCTAGAGTTAACAGATTATACAACTGGAAGAAGTTGGAGCTACAACCGGAGCTGGAGCCAACTAGAGCTAGAGCTGGATTAGTTAATTAGTTAATCCACATGTCCATCTTGTATTGGTCTGTACAGTTAAATGTTAGTTAATTAGTTAAAGTTAGTTAGATCCTCTTTCTATTTAAAGCTCATTGTAATGCATTGTGAATTGATTTTTTTCTACATTGAATAAATGTTCAGTTGAATTTTCCTCTCAATTTGTTCAATATGGTATCAGA
>CAIGRP010121790.1:0-19342 GCA_903798385.1 Fraxinus cuspidata
GTTCAGTATCTGCTTATTTTGTCATGACATATAAACTTCTAATCGTATCATTGAACTAACCAATTTAATTTATGTTGTGTTTTTTATATATACAAAAAAAAAAAAATTTTAAGATTCACCAACTTCAAAATTTATATGTTATTTAATACTATATTAACATTAAAATATTGATATTTATTGAATAATCAGATTTATTGAATAAAATATTATAATTTTTTTTCCTCAAAATGTCAAAGTAAACGCGTTTTCCATTTTTATGTTTTCAGAATAACAAATAGAACGCATTTTCAGTAATTTCAAAAAAGACACCCAAAACACAAAATAGGAAATGATTTCAAAACCCAAAACTCAAAACTGAAATACGAAGAGAACAACCCCTAATCTTTTAAGATGGAACCACGAATTTTAATATGGTATGAGAGTTAGTTAAACTCAAACGAGCAACTTGATCCGACTAAAACACGGATGAGCCACCATCTCTTCATGTTAGGAGTATGATCCCACATTGAATAAAGATGCCAACAAAAAATAACATATATGGATTGTTTGCCATGAATAGTTTGAAATTACCGTCTTACAGAGCACTTAAATGCATTTAGATAGGAGAAAAAAACGATTGTGGCTTTTTTGTTTTTTTATTTGTCTCATATTACGTTTAATTTTCTGGACATACAAAATAAATAAATAAATTGTTTTTTTAACTTTGTGTCAAATTAGGTTTAACTTGTTTGACATACAAAAAAAATCTATCTATTCTTTTTCACTCCTCAAAATTTATGTGTAGAGACATTAGCGCATCTCTAAGAGGCTCGTTAAATATAATATACTTTCTAATTTAAATAATCAATCTTTGAAATTATGTTCTGAGAGTCCTTTTAAAATAACATATTGGAATAGAGAGTAATTTTGACTCTCTAAATTTGGAGAGTCAAACCCACTCTCTATAATTAAATGCATTCAAAACATTTCAATTTTTAATAAAGAAAAATAATATAATAATTTAAAGAACTAGTGAAAATAAAATATGGGAAAAAAATATTTTTTGAAAATAGTAAAATTAAGTATTAAATATAAAGTGTATGTTGGAGTACTTAAAATTTTTTACTTTTTAAATTTATAGATGCTCCTCAAATTGTAAAAATATACTCTTTAAAAGTAAATATTTTTATGGAGATGTTATCTCTACCTTAGACCTATCCTAGGCAACGTCTCTTGAAAAAAATATCTTTTTAGGTCATCAAATAGATTGCCTTCCTAATCGTGTTATAGTCCTAGTTTGGTTATGATAAAAATCAAAAGTTTAGGGGGTGTTTCATGAATATTATTGAGAAAAGAATGTATTTTAAATAGTGATATGATATCAAATATGTGGTTAAAAAGTAGGAAAAGTTATTGAAATGATGAAAAATAATATTTTATTAAATAATGTGTGGTTGAAAATGAGTTTTGAAATAATGTATTTTGAAAAAATGTGTATCAAATATGGGCTTAGTAGATTTTGATTTAAAAAAAAAAATGTGTGTTGTCGAAAATGAATTTGAATTTTTTTTTTTAAGAAATGAATGCCAAACTATGGGCAAAGATTTGAAGGGGCATCCCCATCAGTGGTGAAGTTGAATTGAGAAGTGAACCATAGAATTCTTAAGATCTAGTTTGTAGTGAGTCCTCATGAAGCTTTTCAGTTTTAGTAGTAATAGTCAGTGTTGAACGTGCATTGCATGGTGTTCTGAAATATGTTGGAAGTGTTGTAAAAGTAATATATAATACCAATTTGTTGGGAGGATTTGATGAGTCTCAAACAAACTAAAGAAAATAAAATCTAGAATGCAAATTTAAGAAAAAAAAAATTATACTTTCAAAAGTCAATTTTCATAATTCAAATTTTTTGTGACGATAAAAATACCACAAATGATTAGCAACTTTTTTATACTATCTTCGATACATAAAAATTTATTGCTAATACATGGATTTAAATATCAATTAAAATTTTTAGATACATGAATAAAAATAAATTTATTTATAATAACTCTAAATTCATGTTGATTAAATTTCAGTAAGTTAAGATTAATGTGAATGTTAATTTATTTAGAATTAATAACATGAAATTTATAAAACAAAAATTTTATAGTATATATTACATATCAAAAGATGGAAAAAAAAGATATTATTGAAAAATCATAAAAAAAATAATTCTCACTCAATGTGATATTTAATGTATTATAGATAGGTAGAGTTGTGACTTTGAGACTTCTATTAGATCATGGTAGACAGAGACACGTCTCTCAAGTCAAAGCTCGTATGGTTAATCAAGTTGATCCTTATTCTTATGGGGGACACATGATGGAAACTTTAATCGAACCACGAGTCACGTCCTTATAAATGTATTTGGGCTTATAATGCCCTACTATTATTGACCTCAAAATATGTTGCCAACAGATATCGGATCTACTCGTGCTAGACCTAACACTTAAAGGTAGATCGACAGTCAAAATCACTCCAATTTTGGATGTGGGAGAAGCTCAACTACACGAGACATTTCCGTTCGGGTTCCGACGGTATACGAGATATTATTGTATTATAACAGCAAATTGCTATGAATATGGATTAAAGATTGCAAATCAATGTGTATCTGGGGATAAATAATTGCTCCAAACATTTAAAGTTGTATTAGTCTTCAATGGTTATATGATGGGAGTATATATAATGTTACAAACGGAATGGTGACTCTTAGATAAAATTACACTTGGCATCGTCCCCTCGGTTGAGGCATCAAATCCTAGCCATCATGTTGACTTTCAAAGAATTTAATGTTCTTATACCTTATTGACAAGACAAGACACATATATATTTTACAAGTGTCACATCAATCATTTAAATAAGATTTTTGTAATAACTTCAATATCTCTGCACGCGGGCTGTCACTGGCTGGTGGAGCCTCTGACCCAGGCCATTTCGACATGTCCACCTTGGATTGGAAGGCCTCGAAATTTTACCCCAGGGCCTCGTCTTCGATGGCTAGAGGTTCGGTAAGAATGAGTCCACAACTTAACCAGGTAGGCCATGTGGTAATGACCGTTGGTAGTCATAACAATAGTCCCCCAAGTTCATGTGTGAATTTATTTACTTTGAAGATAGCTAAATATATTTCCAAGCTGAGGTAGGGAAATGCTGAACTGCCGATGCTCATTTTCTTTGAAGATAGCTGAATTTATTTCAAAGTTGAGGCAGAAAAATGCTAAACCGTCGATACTCATTTACTTTGAAGATAGTTGAATTTATTTCGAAGTTGAGGCAAGGAAATGCTGAACTACCGATACTCATTTACTTTGAGGATAACTGAATTTATTTAGAAGTTGAGGCAGGGAAATGCTGAACTGCCAATGCTGAATTTGTTTTGACCTTGATATTGGTGCCATGATTTGATGGCTTCACACGTTACCTAGATTAGACAGATGAAGCAGTACAACATCCAATATACGTACCGCACCACGATGTTCAACTTGTGGCCTTCGGGGCTCACAAGGACAACTCTTGCCCCTGAGCCTGCATCTCCGAAGGACCCATCCACAAATAAGTTCCACGAGGGGGGTTCGGCGAGCTCCATGGTCTCATCCACTTAAGGGGAATTGACGCACTTTGCCACGGAGTCTGCTAAAGTTTTGCCCTTGATGGCTATCCTGGCCTTAAAGAGAACTTTGAACTCGCTCAACTCTACTGCCCATTTTAGTAGTCTCCTTGAGGCCTCTGGCTTTTGAAGCACTTGCCGAAATGGGGAATTGGTCAACACACGTATTGTATGGGCTTGGAATAAGGCATCAACTTTCTTGATGCGATGATCAATGCCAAAGTCAACTTCTCCATATCTTGGTATCGGGTTTTTAGTGCTAGCAACGCCTTGTTAATGTATTAAACCAGTAGTTGGGTATTTCCCTCACCTTTGACAAGCACGGCACTAAGGGCTTTATTTGAGACAACCAAGTATAGTTGTAGGACCTCTCCCGGCTTAGGTTTCGAGAGGAGGGAGGCCTGTCCAAGGTGCTTTTTCAGCTCCTGGAAGGCCTCTTTACACTCCTCGGTCCATTGGAATCTTTTCCCTCCTTTCAGGATCTTGAAGAATGGGAGACACTTGTTAGTAACTTTTGAAATGAAGCGACTCAAAGTGGCCACTCGCTCGGTTAGACTTTGCACTTCTTTCGATTTTTGTAGGGACCTCATCTCGACCTAGGCTCGTATCTTCTTGGGATTTCCCTCTATACCCCTTTGATTTACCATATATCCTAAGAATTTTCCCGGAACAACACTGAACGCACACTTAAGAGGGTTCAACTTCATTCGATGTTTTCTCAGGATCCGAAAGCTATCGTTCAAGTGGGCTATATGATCATCCGCTTTTAGACTATTAACGAGCATGTCAAAAATATAGACCTCCATCATTTTGCCAAGGAGGGTGGTGAACATCTTGTTTACAAGTCTTTGGTAGGTGGCTCCGGCGTTCTTTAATCCGAAAGGCATCATCTTGTAGCAGTAAAGGCCTCTATTCGTGATAAAGGAAGTGTTCTCTTCATTTGCCGAGTACATGAGAATTTGATTAAAGTCGGAATAGGCATCCATGAAGCTTAGTAATTCATGTTTCACGGTGGAGTCTACCGGTTGATCTATCTTGGGGAGGGGAAAGCTTTCCTTGGGACAAACCTTGTTAAGGTCGGAGAAGTCAATGCACACCCTCCATTTTCTATTATGTTTCTTTACTAAAATCGGGTTGGAGAACCACTTCGGGTACATGACCTCTCTGATGAAGCCATTTTTGATTAATTTATGTACCTCCTCCTTTAGGGCCTAATATCGTTCTGGGTTGAAGGCTCTCCTCTTCCGTTTGCATGATGTGGCTTTAGGATCAATTTTCAGGCGGTGGCAGCTGACCTTAGGGTTAATACCTACCATATCCTCGTGCCTTCAAGCAAAGACATCTCGATTTTCACATAGGAAGTTCTTGAGTCTTTCCTTAACTTCTTGCCTTAGACCTCTTCCCACTTGTAACAACTTAGCGGGATCCATGTGATCCACAGGGAAACTCTCCAGCTCATCCACGGGGGCAGTCTGGGACAAACCTTGATAATACGGGGGTCGATCTCGTCAAATGTATGCGCTGCCTTGGGAACGTCTACCATATTCATGTAAACTGTTAACATGTTGACATCCCTGGGCTCAGCTTTTCTGACAGAGTTTAGGTAGCATTCTCTTGCTTTCCTTTGGTCACCCTTCACCGTTGCCACTCCACTATCGGTGGGGAACTTCATGCACAAGTGGTGGATGGAGGTGACGGCCTTAGATCCTTTAATGCTGACTTTCCCAATACTCCATGATAAGCCGATCTACTATTAACTATCAAAAACTCCATAAAGTTCAAAGCTAATTAGGGTGGCTCTCCCATCTTTACTGCGAGTGTAATTTTACCTCTTGGAATTATGCTATCTCCAGTGAAACTGTACAAGGGAGTGGAGATAGTAGTTAACTCATGATCCAAAATCATCTTGTCAAAAGTGGTTCCGAATAGAATATTAATGGAGCTGCCATTGTCCACTAACATCCGTTTTAGTCCGTTTCGATCCACCACGGCCCTTACTACAAGGGCATCACAGTGGGGGAAAGTGGACTCCTTCTGCATCTTTCTGAGTGAATACAATAGGAGGTGTCTGACTTCTTCGGGGAACTGCTGTTTACTATATAACTGGTCAGGAAAGAACCTTTAGCTTCCCTGGCATAATTCCTTTGGGAGTTCATTGTTTCTTCACCAACGTAAGGGCCTCCAAAGATCGTGTCAACCTCATGGATGGGGACGTTCTCTGCTCGGGCTTGGTGGCCTTTTCATTGTCCGTCCCTTGATCTTTCCTCTTCATGTTCCCTTCTCTGTTAGGGAGATGCATCCCCGATGGCGAAGAGTGGCCTCATCATGCCTAGGAAGCTGGTCTATCCTAGGTGGGGGCCTGTTCCCTTGCCATGAATCATTTCGTTGATCATTTCGGAGACTTGGCCGCCTGAGGTAACGGGCAATGTCTCTACAGTTTGCTGTGTCATGGCTTTATGAGTGATGATATGTGCACTATTCAGAGGGGTTGAGCCTACCTCTAGGTCCCAAACCTCGCCCTCGGCCTTGTCCCCTTCGGGGGGCCTGCTGTGTTTGTTCAGCTTGTTGAATATTGGCTTCGGGGGCAACATTTTTGTAGGCCAACGTGAGTACTGCGTTTAAGGTGGCCATGACAAGTGCCTGCCCCGAATTGGGGACGATTTCATTACCAGTCTGGTTCCACTGATGATCCATCAGATGGGAGGTGGGCCATCTCCCACGCTGCTTCTACTGAGGCTGGAGGCCTTGGCTAGCCCTGTTTCTGTGATCAATCAACTCTTCGTTGATAATCTCTTGCCTAATCATTTCTAGCAATGCATCATAGGTAGTTGGGTCCTAGTTTTGAACATCTCTCCAAAATAAGGTGTTCATATTTAGGCCTTCTCACAAAGCTGATAGGGCCTCTCGATCAGTGACCTGAACACAATACGTCATTTCGTAGGTAAAACAGGATATGAAACTCTTCAATGCTTTCCCAAGCTATTGTCTTATGTCTTGGAGATGCTGAATTGAGGCCTTTCCTTCCTTTGTAACTGAGAATCTTTTCAGAAATGTGTTCTTGAATTCCAGCCAGCTCCGAATGCTCCCGGGTGGTAGCCTATTGTACCAAATTTCAGCCGCTCCACTGAGGGTTAAATGGAAAGCTCTGCATTTCACAATTGGGGTGGCACCTTTCAAGCTCATGTGTGTCCTGTAGCTATTCAAGTGTTTAGTCGGGTCGCCTTTCCCATTGTATTTCGGTATTTTGGGCATCATATAGTGGTTCAGTACCTGGGCGTTCCTCAATTCCAGCGAAAAGGGTAGATTCTCATCATCGTTGTCCAAATCACAAGATTGTTGAGGTCCATCTAAATCATAATTTTCATTCCGCCTCATACCTAGTTGGTGGATTCGAAGGACCTGCTTGGTCCCTAACCTCCTCATCCTTTCTTTGATACCTATTCCTGTGTGGGGCAACACGAGGGGCATATTCTTGCATTTTCTTTGGTTTCCAAGTCTCAAGATGTGGGGGCTGAGGCCTGTTCCTAGGTACCAATATTCCATGTTGTTGAGGCTGCCTAGGTCTTGAATTTGTAGGGCTGATTCGGTCAAATACGCTAGCGAACCTTTGTGGCCTAGCTTCAGGCTCATATTCAGAAGGGAAGTAATCCTCCATATTGAACGGGACGTCGGTGGGTCTGCCGGATGCATAATTGGAGGAGATGTCAACTTCCACTTTTCTTTCGAGGGGGCTAACTTCTCTAGTGTGTCTGAGAGGGAGTGCTCTATGACTTTGTACCTCGTCTTCCCGTTGATACTGTCCTGGGGTGCGTAGGGAGGGATTGGATGGCCTCCTTGGCTTTTGTTTCAATAGCTCTTGCATTGCCAAATTTTGGTTGGTAATGCTCCTCATGTTAGCTGCCATGGTGGACATTTCCCTCGTCTGTGATGGTGGTGACGTCGGCCCCAACCCAAAGAAGCAGCTGTGGCAGGAACTTCGTCATCGCTTTCTCTCACAGGCCTGGGAGAGACATCACCTCCTGAGCTCATCTCTTTTTAAGCCTAAAAATTCAGATATTTTCCAACTCTGGGGGCTTACTCTAGTTTCTTTTCAAGAACAAATCATTTTTCAAGGGGGATGCCCCAAACTATTTCCTTGGAAAACTTTTTCCATTGGAATGTTCGTTGTTATAGTGTGGTTTCCTACATATGGCGATAATCTGTTGACATCAAAATATGCTGCCAACAGACGTCTGACTCACTCGTTCATGTGCAAGCTGGACCCAGCACGTAAAGGTAGATCGACAGTCAAAATCACTCCAATGTTGGATATGGGAGAAGCTCAACTACACGAGACATTTCCGTTCGGGTTCCTGCGGTATACGAGATACTATTGTATAATTAGAGCAAACTGCTATGAATATGGATTAAAGATTGCAAATCAATGTGTATCTGGGGATAAATTAATTACTCCAAATATTTAAAGTTGCATTAGTCTTTAGTTGTTACATGGTTGGGTATTTATAGTGTTACAAACAGAATGATGACCCTTAGATGAAATTACACGAGGCCTCATCCCCTAGGCTGAGGAATCAAATTCTAGCCATCATGTTGACTTTCAAAACATTTAATGCTCTTACACCTTGTTGACAAAACAAGATACAATTACAATTTTTACAAAGATCAAATCAATCATTCAAATAAGATTTCTGTAATGAATTCAATATCTCTGCACGTAGGTTGTCACTAGCTGGTGGAGCCTCCGACCCAGGCCGTTTCAGCATGTCCACCTCGGATTAGAAGGCCTTGAAATTTAACCCCAGGGCCTTGTCTTCGACAGCTGGAGGTTTAGTAAGAGTGGATCCACAACTTAACCAGGTCGGCCACGTGGCAATGATTGTTGCTAGTCATAACAATTATCATCCGTGGGTTCATGTAAAAGTTATCTACTTTCCCACGTTCTCAAGGGATCTAGAGTGAGGTTCAATTTATTAACTTCGTACAACAAGACTCTTATGAATTAATAATATTTTATATATAACCGAAAGTATTTTAAATTTATGTAGTAATTTTTTTACACACTCCAACAATGTTTTACATTTTAACTCTTTATTTTGTTTATTCCAAAAAATATTTAGCTTACGTTTGGTCCCATTTATTGAAACTCATTTCAATCGCATATTTTATGAAATTCGCAACTTTTATTAATTTTTCAATTATTTATCAAAATTTATTAAAAATCTATTTTTTATCCAAACGAATCAGGTTCTTATTGTTATCTCCTCAAATTTTATCTAAATTTGTCCATGTTTGATAACCATGATTTTCAAATTCTTTTTCTACTCATTTTCAACCTTACATTTGCACAATAAAATATTCTATACGTAAATTCAAAATTTTTCATACGTTTTAACTACACATTTTCCTAAAATTCACTATTCAAAACTATTTTTTTCCAAAAGTATAATTGTCAAGCGGAAACTTTGAAAACTAGATCTCATTTGAGATCTGAAATCTCTTTGCGAAACCAACAATTGCAAAAAGGGTCGTGACGGTGAGGTAGAGGAAGAAATAGGGGGCGATGACAACAGTGGTAAAAGATGGTGGTGGTGTTCGGCGCCTCAGATGGTGGCGATCATGAATGGTGGTCGACAGCTTGAAGATGACAGTAATGAATGGCGGTGGGTGGGTTTGGGGATAGTGATTTTAGGTTTTGGAACAAATTGACTTGTTTCTCCTTTAATAAAAACCAATATTTTCTAAATTTAAAAGATTGTTACATATAATGAAAATGTATGGTGTAATACCACCGTCTTCTAGTAGTCATTTATTCTTGGGCTAAGACACATAAACATGCCATATTGTTTTCCTCCTATATTATTGTTCCGACCCGATCAAGCTATCCGTACAGATATTGATTTAGTGGCATGTTTAGTA
Organism: Fraxinus cuspidata; assembly: GCA_903798385.1. Lineage (NCBI taxonomy): Eukaryota > Viridiplantae > Streptophyta > Magnoliopsida > Lamiales > Oleaceae > Fraxinus > Fraxinus cuspidata. Next base: position 9,542 of record CAIGRP010121790.1, read on the forward strand.
GTTCAAATGGTCGATGATATTTTCAACTCCGGGATGTGATATAGAGTTGTATAAAATGTCTTTAGGATCCACTTGTACATTTCATTTGTATTGAAGGAACACTTGTTGAAAAACAAGGTCATATAACCTTGTTGTAGGGCTTTCGAGGCATGCACTCTAACTTTGGTAGTTGCAGAAAAAAGGAAAAGCTTGACTCAACTTAACGCAAGAACAACTTGTTGTTTTTAGAACTAGAGACAACTAATGTCGTGGAGAAGTTCGGTAAGCACGCATATACAAATATGTAATATTACATTTTAACCAACATTTACAGATAAACTAAATTCTCTCTATCTTATTCACTCTTTTCTTTTATGCATATGTAACGAAATCTTTCCATATCAACAAATTTTCCTTCCATACACTCAATGTTACATCAAATTCGTACTGAGCAATTCGAACATTCCTCAAATCATATCTACAACTCGTATAAAAATTCAATAAGTTAAATTAATTCAAGCCTTATAAATTAATAGTGACTCCTCTAGCACCCCCAGGTTGTGCCAACATCTCAACATGAGCTGAATTATGCCAACCATGTTGTGTGGCATCATATTTTTCCCCATCTCCCCAAAGGGCATAGGCTTCTTCTCCATGCACTGCATCATCTCCAATCATAAGCTGTTCTTCTGGCATTCTTAAAGGTATCAAAATTCTGATTAACAAAAGAATTATTGTTGTTGACAATATATTCCAACCAATTATAAAAAGTGCTGCAACTAATTGCTTGACGAATTGGCTGCCGTTGCCATAGAATGCACCCTTGGTGTTTGTTACCGGCAGTATCATCTTGCAAAGGTCCGGTTCTGCGAATAACCCAGTTAAAAGGCCGCCTAGAATTCCGGCCACCGCGTGTGTGTAGAAGACGGCCAAGGTGTCATCAACCTGATAAACAAATTATGCAATATTAGTACATACTATACACACATTTTTCTTATTTAAAACGGTTCTGTGCTACCGATCAATACAAAAATACTTAAAAAAGGGTACTAAATTATTTTCTTACTTTGTGATTTCTCGTTTATCTATAATTCACGAATAAGGATATGTTTGGCAAGACTTTTGATTCCTGTAGAAAAGATTTTAGAGGAGGCTAACTTACTTTTTTGTTCGAATATTAATTTTTAAAAGAGTTTTATATTCCAGAAATACTTTTAGAGAAAGTCGCATTAAATTAGGTTCATCTAAAATTTCTTCTAACTAAAAGAATCACATTCATAAATTAGTCAAACGATCCGAATATATATATATATATATATATATATATTTCGTCCAAATAAAATCGTAAGAGGTATTAATGTCTACATATATATATATATTTTTTTTCCTGTATTATGAGTAATTTCGTATGAAAATCTCAGCAAATTATCGAAAAATAATATATTGAAAATTGATTTAGTATTACGGTTCTACAATTATGACACTATTTATTTTCTTTCAATTTGAGATAAAAAAAAATGATTTATTAATATATCAATGATTGTTTTACTTGATTTGGTAGAATGGTTTGAAAAAATAAAAATTCCATTGGTCAGACCAGATTTCCTTCTAGAAGATCTCAAAATAAAAATTATCTTTGAAATGGGATATTAATGTGTCTCACCTATCATGTACCGTTGACCAATCAGACACCTTTTTGACACAACTTGTGCTTAGTTGGCTATATACCCCAAATTGACCAAGACTTTGGGTTCACATTATTCCTCTTACCTATTTTTCACTACAAGAAAATCGTTTTAGTAATGGTCAATCGAACTTCATTTTCATTCAATTCCTTTCCTCGATTGAAAGTTTTTATGGTATCGGTCCGCTTACGTAGATTTAAACTGTTGATATTTCTTCTAGATATTCTCATCTTGAATGAAAGAGAAAAGTAATATAGATCGACACACGAGATGGCAAAGCATCATTTTAATACGACTTTTAAATATTTTTTCTTTTACTATAAAAATATTTTATGAATATTTACAATAAGATTATGTAATCGCCTAATAAAAAGAAAAAAAACCAGTGTGAATTGCACCTCTTCTCAATTGGACACATGCAGAAATTTCGATACTAAAATAATAATAATAAAAAAAAAAGCTGTGTAAACTTAGAATTTTTAAGAAGAAAAATACAGCACGAAAGTTTACCTTTTGTAGCAAAGTGGACTTCTTGTGAAGAATCATCATTGAATACCATGGAATGCTACCAGAAAGCACTCCATATACTATTGCCGCCCACGATTGAACCACTCCTGCATGTATCCAAAATTGAATTTCGATAATTTGATCATGACAAATTAAAGTTCATAAATATGATTAAATTTTAGGGATTGTTTGACAAAGTTTATGATAAACATTTCAACATATTTCAATAGAAGTATATCAAACGTTTAGTTGAAAAGTTGATAAAAGTTTAGTAAAGTTTTATCTATCAGACAATATCGGAATCTTCGAATGTGCATAATTAGTTGTAACGTACCTGCGCCGGGTGTTATGCAAGCAAGGCCAGTTATCATTCCTTGAACAGCTCCAATGACTGATGGCTTTCCGAAGTAAAAAACATCAAGGGTTGTCCATACAAGAAGGCTTGTTGCAGCTGAAATATTTGTGTTTAATATAGCTATTGAAGAAATCAAATTTGCAGCATAAGGAGCTCCACCATTGAAGCCTGACCATCCCATCCATAGCAATCCGGCGCCGGCAAGCATCAGCAAAATATTGTTCGGAACATACCTTTCCCGATCAGTTTTCAACCTTGGACCGACCTGTTTCAACACACAAACTCACTCAATTATCTCGTTTAAGCTTCAATTTTGTTTCAATTAGACCACTCTATCCGCTGTTATTAGTTCAACTAACGTAAATCACTTATTGAAGATAAAAATTTAAAAGTACTAAAATTACTAAAGATTGTTAACGGAAATTGTGCATCTATCAGATATTTGATTAAAAAAATTGAAGCCAGAATTAATTAATAAAACGTAGGTAAAATCGAGGACAAGATCTGACTTGTGTATAGTATATTACCCAATAAGCAGCGGTGAAACCGGAAATCCCTGATGCAAGATGAATAACATAGCCACCAGAATAATCAATGACACCCCAATGATAAAGAAAGCCCCCACCCCACAAACTGAATGCTCCAACAGTGTAACAAAATGTGAGCCAGAGAGGAACAAAAGCCATCCAGGCCTTGATATTCATCCGACCAAGCACAGAACCAGCCAGTAGAACGGTCGTAATGGCTGCAAAGGTGAACTGGAAATACACCAGAGACGCCATCGGAAAAAATGGTTGATTCATAGGAGATTCAATCGTTTCATTGGCAAAATGGTGTGTGCTTTCTGGTATAGACGCGCGCTTGATGAGGTAGCTTTGACCTAAAGAAACGGCGCCTTTGCCCCAGAAAGGCAAGAGCTTGTCACCAAAGGCGAGGCGGTAGCAAAGTAGAACCCAACATATTAGGACGGCTGCAAAGGCGTAGAGCGCCATGAAAGCTGAATTTACTGCCCATTTCTTCTTCACAATGCTGGCATACAGGATTACCTGTTGAAGACAAAATTTATGAAAGAAATATCAACCTGAAGGGACAATTTAAGTTTTTAGACAAGATATTTCAACATTACCAATCCCGGCATGCTCTGGAGGCCAACTAGAGTGGCAGCCGTCATTTGCCAGCCGTTGTCGCCTTTGTTTAGCCATGCGGGCACGGCCGGGAGATGTTCTTCATATGCCCCTGGATTGGCCATATCCTCTGAATCTAATTTTTTTTTTCCCTTTTTCCTATTACGGATTTATTGGGAAAAAAGATATATGAATGGTAGGTGTGTTTAGAAAATGAGTGACAAATGTTGAAGTCGTCGTTGGTCTGGTGTGCTATAAAGAGTTGGTGGTGGAATTAATGGGAACAAAGGAGGTAGACGTATGCAAGTTGAAACGAAACTTCGTGTGAAAATGAATGGGTAAGACCGTACGAGGCTGCTTTTATTATTTAATCATGTTTCATGTACATGGTGGGAGTTTCACACGTGAGGGTGGATAATTTTTTTTTACTTTTTTATTCAGGTGGGCCCCACGTGGGACACACATCATGTGAGAGACATTTGGCTTAATTCTTTATTATTTTAAGCTAAATTGCATTTGTAGTCTGTAACTTTAATCCCTTTTGTTCTTCTAGCCACAACTCTTTTTCTCGACAATTAACACTTCACCCTTCTACTTTAGTAGCATTTTCGACACTTGAAATTACAATGATGTGTTTATATTTGATTGGGGGATAGTAAATAAGTTAGCGAGATATGAACAAGCAGCCATATTTTTTGCGCGGACAATTATTTTATATTTTATGAATAAAAACGAGTAGATATGGGTAGGATGGCAAAATTACAAGTCTAAGCCTTGCCTTGCTCCGAATTGGGGTTGGGATTTTTCGTGGACGATTATTTATTATTTTATATTTTACAATTTAAATTATATTTCAAAAATAAGAAATATTAAAAAATTAAATAAGTACATCAATGTATATATTTTAATACCCGCCTCTCACCGTTGTCATTCTTAAATGTGATTGGGATGGATTAGGATTGATTGTGTGTTTTTTATTCTACTCATATTTATTCTATTGCTTATTTTAAAACTAAAGAGGAAATGTTTTTTTTCCATCAAGTTATAACATTGTTTTTAGATGTAAACCGTGAAAAAGGATGCAAATGCTACTAAAATAAAAGATAGAGGAATTAGAGTTAGTAAATAAAAGTTTTTCGGTAAAAGTGCAAAGTGGGTCAAAGGTTGGTAACCATATACGTAAAGATATATATTAATCAAGGAATTGGATTAGGAAAAGGATTATCTTATCATCTCAAGTTCCTTGAAGCCAATAATGCATCTCATCGACTTGAAGCATGAAAACGACATTAACGAATAATTTCATAAGGCACCTAATTTTTAATTGCTCAATATAAGGAGAAGATGATATACTATCCCAAAAAAAAAAAATGGAATTTTCAATGATTATTTTTAAAAATCATCATTAAGACGTGTAACAAAGTTTCTCAAAGGCAAGGAATAAAAGTAGACCGGGTTAAAAGTCCACGACTTTTCATGAATATTTGGATTATATCGCGTATTAAATAAATGTTAAATTGATTTTTTTAAAATATATTTTCTAGCATTACGAAAGAAAAATTACCGTATTGGAAGGTGAAATATATGTCATACGTGTCAAATTTGTAAGGTTGATCACGAGTGCTTTTCTTTTAATTATTATTTTTTATTTTTTTATTTCGTTGACCCAATAGCAAGTGAAACAAAAATGCAAACAATTCAATATTTTAGGAGCTATGAATTTCTGTAGACTTGAAAAAGAAGAAACAAATAGAGAGAAAAGAATATATAGGTATGTCCTAAGGTCATGTCATTTCGACTTTGTCAAGTAGACCTTATTTTGCATATTAACCATCGAATTACAATTCTTTTTATTGGAGTGGACTATAACTCAAGTAGAATATGAGCTAACTTGTCAACTGATATTTCACTAATCCCAATTAAACCTTATCTTTAGTTATTTGGGGGGGCAAAATCTTTCTCAAGTTGACAAAAATATGGTTGGATATTTACTTAATATGCCCAAAAAAATTAAATAATTTCAAAATTTAAAACAGGACTAAAACCACCTCTAAGGAGTACTGTGTCGATGGCAACTTTGAGGACACCAAAGTTGCTAAAGGCAAAAGGAGATTCATGGAAGTGAAAATTCGCGATACTGGTAGGTTGGTTCGTAAGTGGTCAACAAAGCTTGTAAAGTCTTGTTGATTTTCATTGTTTTCTGGATATACATACAGAAGTGTTTGTTGAAAGTTTATGAAATTTTAAACTTTATAAAACTAGACAACCTAATTATTTTATTGCCAAAATCTTCTATACCAAATCACCAAAAAAATTAATAATGCAGAACATACCTTAACTTTTCTGGGAATGATTCTTTAATACCAAAATTTGATTCCGGATCTTGAGCCTTGATTGTTGGTTCTTTTGATTTTTCAGTTATTTTCTTGATTTTTGTCTTCTTGCTCTATAATCTTGATTGTATTGTTCTTCTATTTAATTTCTTCAATCATTTTTCTTAATTCATAATTGTGAGTTTTGGATTTTTCTCTTCAATATGCTTTTTCTTGTATTCTTGTATTAATGAAATGACACAGAATGTGAATCACATATGAATGGGGACCCTAACCTTATTTATAGTTTCCATATGTATTTAGCCTATCGTCAAATACAACTCTAATGAATTCGGTCTCTACACATATAATCCGTCCCACACTTTATTTAAATGCCATAAGCCCAACAATTTAATTCTTTATTAAATCACTTTAATTGAGCTCAACTTTAAGATAACCTATACACAATTAATTACATATGTAAGCTCACATGAGAAAGAAATAAACCCAACAATCTCTTACTTGGGCCACAAATGTTATCTTATAAATGTGTATAATCTTATGACGTCAAAACTTTTGTTATCATAACCAAAAGTATCTATGAACAATTTCGTCTATTGAGTATATCAATATAGGATCAAAACAGTTTTCGTTACAAAAATCATAACTAAACCATCAATGGTCACGTACATCAACACAATCAAATGACACAAATCAAGTGTGGATGTGTAGCATGTAAATTACATGTAACAATATTGCTATTGTCACAGAATAACTAAAGTGTTTCAAATCCATCCAAAATATGCAGCCTATTGACAATATTTTGCAGTCATATTCCATGATCAGAATCAGGATATCCAATGATTTTCAATTGGTCTGATTTTCCTGAATGTAATAACGTAATCCTTAATTCTCTATCGATACCGAATAACCTAATGGTTGCTTTTCAAATTTCCATCACAGAGTTAATTAAATATCTGGCAGCATTCCAATAATGAATGCTATATGCAAATGTGTACAAATTTAAGCATATATTAAACTCCCAACTGATGAAGCATAAAAATTTCATGTATTTCCTTTTCTTTAAATTCATCCTCACTTGATTTTCATTCTTGCATCCCACATTTTTTTAAAGAACCTTACTGATACAACTTTTTTGTAATAATCCAAAATACAGCGAGAACGATCCATGTGTATCTATATCCTTAATATAAAGGAGGCGTCACCAAGATTTTTCATTCAAAATTTCATGACAGAAATATCTTAGTTTTGTGCAATAAGCTTGTATTATTGCAGGCATTGCAGTCATATTCCATGATCAGAATCAGGATATCCAATGATTTTCAATTGGTCTGATTTTCCTGAATGTAATAACATAATCCTTAATTCTCTATCGATACCGAATAACCTAATGGTTGCTTTTCAAATTTCCATCACAGAGTTAATTAAATATCTGGCAGCATTCTAATAATGAATGCTATATGCAAATGTGTACAAATTTAAGCATACGTTAAACTCCCAACTGATGAAGCATAGAAAATTTCATGTATTTCCTTTTCTTTAAATTCATCCTCACTTGATTTTCATTCTTGCATCCCACATTTTTTTAAAGAACCTTACTGATACAACTCTTTTGTAATAATCCAAAATACAGCGAGCACGATCCATGTGTATCTATATCCTTAATATATAGGAGGCGTCACCAAGATTTTTCATTCAAAATTTCATGACAGAAATCTCTTAGTTTTGGGCAATAAGCTTGTATTATTGCAGGCAGTGTATCTATATCCTTAATATATAGGAGGCGTCACCAAGATTTTTCATTCAAAATTTCATGACAGAAATCTCTTAGTCTTGGGCAATAAGCTTGTATTATTGCAGGCAAGTAGTACGTCATCGACATACAATACCAAAAAATATGATCACTCACATTAAACTTGTGATATACACAAACATTAACTGAACTCAATTCAAAACCAAATGATATAATTATTTAATGAAATTTGTAATACAATTACAGGAAATCAGGTTAAGCCCATAGATTGGTTTCTTTAATTTGTAAACCATCGACGTAACAAATGCCATACCGGAGAAAAAATCTCTTTAATGTCAATGCATTCATTTTGAGTAAAGTCATTTGCAACAAGACGAACCTCATCTCTCTCTACATAACCCTTTGAATTCCCTTGATTTTAAATATCCAATTACAACCAATGGATTTTGTACTTTCAGGTAATATGATAAGTTCTCAAATGTCATTATTACTTATGAATTTTATCTCTTTATACATAACATCAATCCACTCTTTAGAATTATTCATTTGTATGGCTTGATGAAAGTTGATTGATCAGTTTTTCTTCTATCGATCCATACCATCCTTATTTTCTTGGAGAAAGACTATAAAGTCATTTGGAATTGCAAGACTATAAAGTCATCCGAAATTGTATTTCTCATTTTTATAGTGTATTTTCTTAATGACATTTGTTGTTGAGATTGTTGAGTTTATTTTTCTGGAACAATCTCTTGATTGTGTAAATTGGATTTTGTAATATTATCTTGATCCAAAATTTCGTTTTGAACAAGATCTAGTGCAAGAATTTGTCTATCGTTCTGATCATCGTTCCAAGATAAAATTTTTAACCTTATAACATTATCTCCCCTCAAAAATCCTACATCATCAAGGAATTGGACATTTCTTGCTTCGAAAATTGACCTAATAGTGGGATCTTTTAAAGAAATTTGTAACCCCTTAACAAATACTTTACTTGGAACTTTGTCTTTAGTGCTTCTACTTAGAGAGATTCTGATATATTGTGGGACGATTACACATTTCTCTAGGAATTTAGCAAAATGCCCTGGATAGTGTTCTCATGATCCTTCATATGTGTCAAAGTATTCACGATTATAGTAAGATCTGACATGTTAAATTCTTTTATAGAATTGATTTTCAACATGAGTCTTGTATGCCTTGAACATGTCCAGTGTTTAGAATTTAACATAGATAAGATATAGGTAGTCATAGTCAGAAAAATTCATCTATGAACTTAATAAATTATTGTTGACCATTCCAAAAAATCAAATTGAATGACCCACAGATATCCGTATGAATTAGTTCTAAGACACCTGAAGTCCTATTGATATCTAATCTCCTTATGTTTGTTTGTTTTTCCTTAATGTAATTAACTTAAATACTTAAATCTGTAAAATTAAGGAAATCAAGAATTCCTTTTGACAAGAGATTTTTCATTCTCTTTTGAGAGATACTATCCAATTGTTTGTGTCATAATGAAGCAAAATTCGTATTGATTAATTTATGTTTAATACCATGTGAATTCACGTGCAAAGTTTCTTTATAATAGACAACCGTATTAAATAGTTATAGGTTATCCTAATCTGAAAAGAACTGGTGTCTACAATATTTGAATTAAGAAAAAGATCAAACTAACTATTTCCAATTTAACAAGAGTAACTGAATTTGTCCAATATAGAAATAGAAATCAAATTTCGTCTATAAGACGATACTACAAATGTCCCTTTTTAAATTCAAATAATCACTAGTCTTTAATGATAACTTAGGGATGTAAAAAAAGCTCGTCGACTCGAGCTCGGCCTACGAGCTAGCCCTGTAAAAAAAATTAAAAAAATAAAAATTTCAATTTAGGCTATAGCTGCCTACAACAGTCAGCTAAAAATAGCTGCCTGCGCTGCATGCTACTGCTTACAGGCAGTTGTCTAGTCAAAGTACAAATCAAGCTTAAAAAATTTTCAAATTTTGATTTTTAAATTTAAATATAGTTAAAATGGATATTTTTTATTATAAATACGGGAAAAATTTTTAC
>CAIGRP010121792.1:0-37500 GCA_903798385.1 Fraxinus cuspidata
GGTTGCAATTTGAGAATTTGGAAAGGGCTGATTTTAATTTAAAATAAGTGATCAGTTTGCAAGTTTAAAAGGAGGACCAATTTCTGCAATTTACAAAATTAGAACGTCCTGGTTATAATTTTAAAAGCTGAGGTCAGATTGTAATTTTCAATATTGTTTTGAATTCAAATTTGAAAAGAGTTTTAAATTGGATTTTGAAAGATTTGACCTTAAATTTAATTTTGAACAAAAGTTTGATTTTAACCCAAATTTTAATCTTGACCCATTTAAAATTATGATTGTTTACATTATCGTTAAAAATTGGATTTTAACTTAAATATTAAATTTTGACCCTAAATTGAATTTTATTTTATTTAGGAGTTTTATCCTAAATGAAAATGTCAATTCAATTAGAACTAGAGTTGGACTCTAATTTGACACTTATTAGAAATTTGTTTTTTTTTATTATTATCTAAATTGTCTCGCCTTGAATTTTTTTTATGGAATTAGATTTTGACTCTAATTAGGTATTTCATTAGAATTAGATTTTAATTAAATTGTTTTGCCCTATAATTTTGTAATTAGTTTTGCCCTATAATTATAATTTTATTTTAATTAATTAATCCGACCAACAATTGCTAGAAATTTGAAACATCTTTGCATATAATATTAGATATTATATAGGAGTAATTTATGTGATGGATGTATATTTAGTGGGTGATTATGGATTTGACCATGTGAATTTATTAAATGGTTAGTTTTATTCTTTTTGTTTTTTTTTTAGTCCACCGAGTTCTTATTTAATTTGGACCTATGAGTTTGTTGTAATTATTATGGACTTATTGAAGAAACAATACAGATTGCAACTAGACTTATTGAAGAAACAAGAAGAGGAAGATACCACAGAGATGGAGCTCACTGTATGAGTTAATGCTATATACCCCATAGGAACATACCAGCTAATCTTATGACTCGGGAAGACTAGATGTTTACATATGTATGTTTATTTCCATGCTAGACATATGATAAAATAAATATATTTTTATGATGAGACATTTGCATGATAAATCGTTCGCTATAATATTAAGTCAATTTATTTTTCGCCGTCCATCATTATAGTGAAAAATCAGAGTCCTCAATCAATCTTAACTCGTTGAGTACGCTCAATGCTAGTATATTAAGGATTTTTTGAGAATATGAAATATTATATATTTCTGAATGATAGGTTCGATTCAACTAAAATTATCTTATATTTATTATATACAATGAGATAAATTGTAAAGGCATGTTAAGCCCACACATAAGATGTGTGAAAACGAAGAGTTGCCAGCTTAAAGATCTGTAAATTGTATGGAGATACAATTGATAATAGTATCTACCCAAATATTTTATTAAGAATTGTTGGGTACACTCAAGCTCTTAATATAACAAATGGGTTCCCACCCCACTAGGAGTCAAGTATAGATTCAATAAAATTATGAGACGGCACTAAATTTGAGTACAATGAGAGCATAATTAATTTAATAAAAACCCATATTAAATAATTAATGGATTTTTATATATTATTCTTTTAACTTTCGTCTTTATATTTATTGAATAATGAGTAAAAATATGAATTTGAGAGGCATACAAGCCAACGATCAAACCAAATTTTATTGATTAGCAACACAATCTGACCATTATTCTCAGGCATGAAAAAATTGATTATGTTCTTGATTAGCCCTTTCCAGAGATACTGTTGATGATTTGAGTAAGGACGGGGAGGCTACTATAATAAACACAATGATAACACTAATACTGCAACATATGTGAAGCTTGTAACTATGTCACTTGAGTCACAAAAGCAACAAGAGGATATAGATTCTAACACATGATTTTGTGAGGCGCATTGAATCAGATAAGATTGAGGCTAAATTCGATAAATGCATGTCCATGTTAATTTTGTAAGATCATTCAACCTCCTAGAAAGTATGAATCCATAATTACTAATCATGTATGTCTAATTGAGGATGATGAACCTACTAATTAAACATGTAAAGTTAAGTGTTAACTCAAAGAGATAGGAGGAGGCCATAAAATTCGAGATGCACTTGATATATGAACAAGGTTTGGACCTTGATCGACTAGCCTAATAGCATAAAATCCATAGGTTGTAAATGAATTTACACGAAAAATTCGACATTGATGAAAACATCCATACATACAAAGCAAGGCTAGTAGTAAAATGTCATAAACAAAACTTTTACACCTATAGCCATGTTAAAGTCCATTAGGATTTTGCTTGTAATAGTTGCATACCATGATTATGAGTTATGACAAATACATGTCAAAACTACATTTCATAATAGAAACTTGCAAGAGGAAATGAACAGACACAACTGAAGGTTTTGAATCCAAGTGTGTTTACAAGGTATGCAAGCTCGATCAATCAATATATGGATTGAAGCCCTTAAAGCCTCTTGGAGCTAGAATCTTCGCTTTGGTGAGGAAGTCAAAATGTTCGATTTTATGAAAAATGAAAATGAGCCATGTGTTTACAAGAAGATAATGAAAGTGTCGTCGTATTCCTGATATTATATGTCAGACATATATTATTAATAGGGAACGGCGTCACCATATTTCCGTCGTTGAAATTATAGTTGTCAAAGAATTTTCCACAAAAGATATGGGAGAAGTAACCTGATCTATAGAGATAGATTTAAAAGATTGCTTGACCTATCCTAATCTACATAGAAAATTACTAACTTCTATTGAGACTAGAAAATAGCAAGTCTCAATTTGAATATATGTTTACTCTTAATAATTGAGCGGTTTGTTGGAGAGATATTCCAAATATGAAACAACCGTTGATTCCATAGCAGAAGCCTATCACACAATTGCTTCAAAAGCTACAAAGAGTTGCTTTCTGATCCAAGGAACATTAATGAACTTAGAATAGTTCCTAACATTATTGATCTCATAGGTCTATATTGTGATAACAATGGAGCTATCGCGCAAGCGAAACAACTAAGATCTCATCAATTATCAAAACGTGTGTTAAGGCAATCATGTTATCAGAGAGAGAATACAAATCTAAAGAAAGAACGAGTTTCCACAATTGATAATATTGTAGATCCACTGACACAGTTGTTGCAGCATAAACATAATCGTTGTGTAGACTCTCATGGTATAAGATATATAAGTAATTGGATTTAATAAAAGTGAGAGTTTGTAACTGTTATGCCATAGATTCAATCGAATTTGGACATAAATACTTTTAATATATAATTGATACATTTCATTTATGGTAAATCTATTATTTAACCGAATTAATGTTCTAATAAATTAAATAATAGAGTCCAAATATTCAACTTTTGGTAACTTGTTAATCACAAGGAGTTGTGATTGTAGATACAAATTATATATTACTGAATCTTAAATTAACTGTAATCATAAGTAATAAAGTATACGAATATCGTTATTATTGATAGACTATCATGTGTGGTATTTCTCACTTGTGAAGTGAGTAGCTGATTACACAAGTTAAAATGTAGTGACAATTAAATCGACACATAAATGTTTTGTTCTTATATGTTTTGTTACGTAGGAGACCCAATGGAGAGATTTTACACGGGTAATCTAAGTATCAGTGGTTATTTTATAATGTTCGGTAGTGAAATTTGTGCTTTGACTTGAGGTCATCATAGTGCCTTATATGTGTTAAGTCATTTTTTGGTGATATTGGATATTGCTCTGCCGAGTCGCTAATACGACATCGTTCAAACATGTCAAGAATCATATGAAGGTTGTGAATGATCAATAGAGGATTCGTCACCCTTAGATAGTAAGAGATTATGATCTACATCTCTTTTAATTTAGTTGATAACAAAATCATTGGCTAAAGTGTACTTAAAAGTTGAAAATAGTTTTCAACTTATATTAATTTAATTTTGGGATGAATGATATGATGGATAATCGAGTTTGACACACTTTATATCTCGTAATTTATTGGATCATATTGAAGAAGGGTAATTAGTTTCACGGTAAATGAACAAATTTGATTTTGTCATACTACGTGAAATTTTTCGTCACATGTGTTGCCGACAGATAGGTAGATATCAATTTGGGACAATAAATGGGAATTAATTAATTTAAGTGAATTAATGATAAATTAAAAATGTGTTTTAATTTATCATATTTTGATTGTTTCAAAATAATAATTCATGTCGTTAGCATCATTATTGGGAACGTAATGGGTAACACACAAAAGGAGAACTAGAAGAATAAAATATATTAATTAATTAATTGACAAGTATTAGACTATTAATTAGTTGGATTACTTATTAATGAGCCAAATTAATTTATCAAAATGATTAATTAATGGATCATGTATAATTAATTATATTAATTAAATGTTGAACCGGATTAAGTATAAATGTCGGCCCAAATCCACTTGAACTTCTATTAATAAGCTATAGGGTTAGAGAAACCAAACAATGTACAATTCATTGTCTTGCTAGCATAAAAAGAGAGAAATTTAAGTTCTCACATTCTTGTTCTTTATATGAATTTCCGTTGGAGTCTAGACAGTTGGACAACTCTAGATTGAAAATCGTGACTATTCGTGTTCAAGATGAGTAAATGAGTTAGCAAAATTCAACAAAGATATAATTCACAGTTTCTTTCTAAACACAACGAAAATTCTTGGTGAAAATTGAAATATTATTTCAATTTCACTGTGCATGTTAAGTAAATTCCCAACACGTGTTGCCTCATCTATCTTTCTGGCCAAGACAATGAGTTTATATTCCATCACCTCGCCCACTCCCACTTTCCTGGCCTTAAGAGAGCATGCCCAAGGCCTCATTGAACTTTCCTCCAAGGTGATGAAGCTCCCTGCAAATTTTTATCTTCTCCAGGAAGGGACCCAACCCTTATCCACACCAGGGGGGCTTCTATGATCCAAGGTGGTTGAAGTTAGACCCTTGATGCTCTATGCAAGTTACAATCTAAGGTACCTAGAGCAATTTCTGATTTGATTAATGTATGATCTCTGCAAAGGTGACTTGTAGTCAAATCACTACTAATTCGTCTAGAACAAGGGCGAATTTTCATAGATCTATGATGGCTATTTTGTGACATCTTTGAGCTTGACATATGAATCGTTGGGATGAAGGCACATGTCAAAAATCTAAGTCGCCTTGTTTGCATCTCTTTTGCCCATACTCATACTTGGTATCATTTGAAAGCAATTAACATTCGATGATCTCACTCTCAAATATAATCCCACTATTGTATTTCCCTTTCCTCACGTTTCTTCCATGTCCAAATTATTATTGTCTATATTTTGATTTGAGTAGGTCTCCCAATTTTTTCCTTAGGGCCAAGGTTTGTGCCTCTAACATATGTGTCCAAGTGTATAGTTGCATACACGCGGAAGGGAAAAGAGTTGGGATCTATTGATACTAGGTCCCACATATTTGAATATCAACATTAATTATTATGTTGTTTCAATTGTTTGGGAAGGTAATTGGTAATTTAAATTAAAAGGGGGGAAAAGTTCCATTGTTGTAAATAATTGATAATGATGAATGAATTATTGGTCTTACCTAGAAAAATCTTTATGGCTTTCTTACTTACTCTAGACGAATGTGTTTGATTTAGATTGTAATTCTAATTGAATCGCTCTATGTGAGGATCATTTTTATTAAAAAATATATACAAGAGTTTTGACTCTCTCTAATTCTTCTCTTATTCTTGCTTTCTCTTAATTTTATCACACTTTTTTCGGCATGATTCTCTCTGTTTCATGCCTACTCGATTCTTCTTTCATTTTTGAACTTTGAGTGTTTAATTTATTCGCTTCTGGTATTCACTATCACTTCAAAACATATTTCTTCTCAATTTTCTCTTCTTTGTCATCTTTTGTTTATCGACTCCTTATCCTCACTTCAAAACCTAAACTTTTTGCATATTTGTACCTATTTCTCCAATGAATCTTAAGATTGAGAATTTTGCCCTTCAATCATAAAAATGAACAAAAATCAATAATATTCGACACAAAAATTCTCGAACTATTAACAAAAGATCTTACTTAAAAAAGCTTGAGATATGTACCAAACTATACTTTTAACCAGTTAAACAAAATGCTATGTAAGCATCTTATCCTTCGAGGCTAATGTATATGAGTGCCTTGCCTCCTCTATCTTACTGGTCAAGATGATGAGGTCATATTCCATCTTCTTCCCCATTGTCACTTCCATGGCCTTAAGAAAGCATGCCTAATGCATCATCGAACTTTCTTCCAAGGTGATGAAGCTCCCCATAGATTTCTATCTTCGCCACTCCTATGTGATTCGAAAGGACCCAACGCTTAGCCACACCAAGGGAGCCTCTACTATCCGAGGTGGTTGAAGTTAGATTGTTGATGCTCTATGCAATCTATGATACCTTGAGCAACTTATGATTTGAATAATGTAAGATCTCTATATAGGGTCTTGTAGTCAAATCCCTACTAATCCGTCTAGGACAATGTGTGAACTTTCATAGACCTATGATGGCTATTATCTGACATCTTGAGCTTGACATATAAATCGTTGGGATGAAGGCATATGTCAAGTATCCAAGTGGCCTTGTTATCTCTTTTTCCCATATTCTTACTTGGTGTCATTTGAAGGTAATTGAAATTTGATGATCTCACTCTCAAATATAAAGTCCACTAAATCTCTTTCCTCTTCTTTTTTTCCATGTCCAAATTGTTATTGTTTGTTTTTTATTTGAGCCCTGAAGTAATTAATTGTGGTCTCCAAATTTTTGTCCTTGGAGCCGAGGTCCAAGCCTCTAATATATGTGTTTATTTCTTATCTTATTCTTGTTTCCTCTTATTTTTATAGCACTTCTTCTGCATGACTATTCTTCTTGTTTATAATTGTGTAAAGATCACCAGGTTTTGCATTCAATATTTGTGAACTACGTAAGTTTTATAAATACGTCAATATATGTTAAAGTTTATTTTATAGTCAAATTGAATGAAAAATTGTGAATTTTTGTAGCAGGAAAGAATTTTTATTTGGCGTCTTGAAGCATTTGAAGATATGTCAACAATCTAATGTTTTTGAGATCTGTGAATTTTGCAGACCACTTTATCTAGATGCTGTATTTCAATAACAAAGTAAGTTTTTTCTTACAAATTTTTTGATTCTATTTTGAAAGATTAAATACAAATTGTGGTTTATGAAACTCCATAGATTAATCTTTTGGTTTAACAATTTTAATTTTCTTGAAGAAGCATATATGTTTATACTTAATCAAAACTTCAGAAAAGTATTGGGTTAATACTACGGAAGAAGTATAATTTTCATTAATGTCTTATGAAATATTGAGTGTTGCTCTTGAAGAAGCATGACTTTATTTATATAAATAGATTATATTATTGTTCTTGTAGAAATATAATATTTGCGCTCAAAGATTCGTGATTCCATAAGACGAACATATATGTTAAGGAGCTAATAAGCCTGATAATAAACAATTACTGTAATAAAAGTACATCAATTATTATTTTGAAAAGGGTAATCATATTTACAATACTATTTTTATTTTTTACACCACATTTTAATTGCATTTAAAGTTCTTAATCTTTACTCATTATAACACTTACGTTTCTAACGATTTTTCATGCCATTCTTATCCTCAAACTTTCCATTAGATAACACAATTTATTTTTTAAAACAATTTTATGTCCAAAAGTTCATGGAAATACGTAAAATATCTTAATTTTTCATCATATTTTTTTAAAAAATAAATAAAAAGTGAAAAAATATTTTTCTCTCATTTCAAAGGATGAAAATAAAATAGTTTGATAAAATCATCAACAAGGATGAGATGTACTAATTAATGGAAGGTTAGAAATTAGAATTCAATGAAAAAAAGTTAAGAAAATAATTGATACAATGAACGAAACTTGACGAGTTTAACTATAATTAAAATATGGTGTAACAATTAAAAAATTGTTGTGTCAATGTAACTACCTTTTTCAAAATTTTAACAAATTTTAGTTACCGAAATTAACCTTTTAAGGAAGTTAGAATTCACATTTGGGGAGGGAAATATATAAAATCCAATAAACATAAGTATTATCATAGCCAAAACTCGAGTGTATCATATTGATAATAAATGACCCATATTTATTATACATTAAATTAGGGTTGCTTGGATATAATATCAATTCAAAAATAATATTTAATTACAACTACTCACTTGAATGATCCGCCTCATTAAAAATCTTGTTTAACAAAACTTCAATGTAACAAAAATATCAAAAGAAGGGTTAGAGTACAAATAATTATTAAATAAATATGGAGTAATCAAATATCACATCGTTACAACTTTATCAGTAAAACCCATTGTGACAAAACCTAAGCGAAGGAAAAGAATAAGAACTACTTACCATGATTTCAGTCAACGAAAATCCTTATATGGAGGTGCCCAAATCTTGTGCATCAATGTCTATAGTGAGATCTACCTTCCTAAAAACTTTTATGAAACAATTTCAACGTTCCATGTTGTTGTCTTGTTATAGTCTCCAAGCTATCCATCTTCATATAAGATATTCACCATCCATGGTTGACTGCAGTGAGCATGATGGTCTTGTGAAGTTGCCCTTTTCAAGGGTTTTGTAAATAAAATGTAAGATACAAGAGTAAAATCATAGAGTTAGTTATGTTGAGGGTAAAAGTCTTGTCGTTTATGGACATTCACTACACAATGAATATATCTTGTTAAAACCTTACTAACCAATTAACCGAACCCAACCCATTGATACATCTTTTTTCTAATTTTAAAATTCAGATTATTAATTTTTAAACTTAAAAAATAAATTAATAAGAAAACAAACTTATATATAAACTCAAAATTCAGATTGTAGACTTACTTCCATTTTGATGTAATTGTTTGTTGGGTATTGAATATGTATCATGACTTTGGAGAAATCGCCTTTATCATTTACATTATATATTTTTATTAATATGATCTACACAAGCAAAAAAAAAAAAAAGTCAAGAATTTTTAACCCAAAATAGGCAGCAATTTTTTCTAACTCCAGCCAATGTCTAAATTTACCAACTTCCGACTCAAATCGATTTCATTTGGTTCAATTCAGTTTCAATAGCTAAATTGAGTCGATTTGGCTTGAAATCTATCGAAATAAACCAAGTCGATTTGGATTTCTGGTTGGGCCTGAAACCAACCAAAACCCAACCTAAAACCATGCCTGATCTAATGATAACATCACCTGAAATATGTATATAATATTTATCAACTTAACTTTTTTAATAGGTAATGCCTATGTCAATATATCTGCTACAATATAGAAATGTAAATAGATATACTTGTTGATGAGTTTTTTCCACATCAAATAATCTAATGCATCATCATAATCAACTAGTCCAGAATCGTGAACTTATCAAAATATAATAACGCATAATTCAGAATCGATAAATTATTCATTATCCGATGGAGGACAAATATTATCATCTTTTCACTTCAAGTGAAAAATAAACGTGTCACTTTTCCACATGATTACTTGTCTATGTAATTTTAAATTTTGAATGATGATTAAGAATTTAATTGGCTAAACGCTCAATCTGCAACTACTAGAAAATTCGGCTTCAGCAATGGAAATTTCCGTTGCTAAAGGCAATTCTTCCATTAGTAAACCTACTTATCGATGGAAATTTCCTATCGACACATACCATTGGTGAAAGTCGCGCCATTAATTTTTCTGATGGCAATATAACTGTTGATGATTACCGACGAATTTACCTTCAGATACATATTCGTCCCAAACACCGACGGATTTGAATGGATGTTATTAGCGTCAAGTATAGCGATGTCTTAGTTCGAAGGAAACTACCGTTGATTTTATTTCATTTCTATTTTTATTGGTAAATTCAAATAGATATTTTCATTTCTATTTCCGTTGGTGATTTACCTACAATCTTTCCTTTTGAAAATTTTTGTTGGTAATATAATATACCAATAGTATTCCATAATTTCTGATGAAAATTTCTTATGAAAATAAATTCGATGCAAATTTTCTTAAAATTTTACTCTTGTGAATTTAAAATATTAAATTTACACAAATAATACAGAATTACAAGCAATTTGATTTCAATTCTTTATTTCATAGATTCAAACTACAAAAAAATAAAATAATAATAATTACTACCAACTTGCGTTCAACAAAAACCTTCTTATCGTGCATCAAATTGTATAACTTGGAACATATAACCAAATAACAAAAATATAGTTGATAGGCCAACTACTATGGACATTATCGAGGCCAACCTTTGAAGATCACTGTGAGAGTTTAACAATGAGATTAAGGAACTTGACTTCCATTGATCTTTCTCATGATCATTTTTTTCGAACTCCATATTCTTCCTCTCTTCTTCATGCCTATTTTCTTCCATTTGTTTTTCAAACTCCATATGCTCCCGCCTCACCTCTTCTATCTCTCGACGTACATTGTTTTTTTTCCTTTGTTGGCTCATCTATCTTCTCACAATAAATTCTGTTGATCAAACTCTACAGTTACTCGAGCAACAAGAAAGTGGCCTATCTTCTTGAAATGCAAGTTCTACCCACACATTACACTCTTCATTCTCTGATATGATTCCCTGTATATATTGGTAACTTGTCTTGCTTTTTGTTTTCACAAACTCCCCCAATCAAGTCTATCTCTGGCCTTCAAAGGGAAACTCGTGTAATATACTTGTTGAGCTTGATAAGCACTTAATACATCATCTGTAACTAGTTTTTTTGTTCAACAAGACCAAATCATCGATGCACACTTATCCCACCGTCATTGTCAAACCAATCACATTTGAATAAAGTAAGCTTTTTTCTAGCTTTTCCTAATATTCAAGTTCCAGTATTTCAGTTAGCAAATAAAACTAGTCAGATTCATAGTCATTATGAAAACTTCCTAATCTCTATTCATTGTCGTCTTGTGCTTCCCATAATCTAAAGTATGAAACTTAAAACCGTTTTCAAAGTATTCGTTGTAATATCTCACTGTACGAGATGGACCAACGCCATTGCTTTTATACAGGATCAACTATGTTGTTATCATCCAAAACCTAAAGATAAGAAATCACTAGTTGCATTTGGAAAATACTTTGTGAAAGTAGTAAAGACATCAGTTACAACATTACTTATATATTCCCTCAACCAACAAGAAAAACGTTCCATCATGTAAATGATCAAGTTGTGCCTCAGAAACTCGGGGATAAACCATTCTCATATGTTTATCAAACTCCCTGTACAATAACGAGAAACTGTATAAGCAACTACTAGTGCCATTAAGGTACTCATAGTATAATTAGAACTACTTACTCCACAAAAGGTTTGACTTCTTCGTAATTCCATAGAAAAAAAAGTGAAGCAGCCTTGAGTTTCTTATACATTATTCTAAAGTTAGAACGTTGGGTGCAAAGTGATCGTCTGGGCATACAAGTGGTGTAGAAACCGGTAGTATAAGTATTAAAACATGTTTTCATATTTAATGTTACAAGAAGATAATATAAGAAATAAAACATTGGTACCTCTCAAAAGGTTTCATCCAAGTATATTGCACAGAACCTCCAACTAACTTCATATGCTAAGTGAATAGGTAGATGCTCCATTGAATAAAAAAAATGGAGGAGGAAAAATCTTTTCAAGCTTGCACAACGTTACAACAATATTTTGTTCTAACCGTTGGATCTTTCACTCTCAAAACGGTAGAGCATATATCTCTAAAGAAATAGCTAACTTCAGGTAAAACTTCCCAAATTAGCTTAGGCAATACATCTTTAAATGTGATTGGGAGCAATCTCTGCATAAAAATGTAACAATCATGGCTCTTCATTCTGTAGAACTCACAATCACCTTTGATGCACCGCGCAATGTTTGACGCATAACCATCACGCATTCTTAATCTTTTAATTCATGTGCATACGTCTCGTTTTTGCTCCTTAGTTAGGTTGTAAGTAGCCTTTGGCATATACAATTTTTCTCTTTCATCATCATATATGTGAAACTCGGAATGATTACAATAAAGCTCTATATCCTTTCTGGCCTTGAAATTGTCTCTTGTTTTTCCTTTTATATCCATGACTTCTAAATTGTCATATACATTCTTTTTGATGCGTATCACATCTAAATTGTGTCGGATGAGATTCATATGCCGATAAGGAAACTCCCAAAATATGCTTTTTTCAGCCAATTAAACCTTTTGTCTTGTATCTTACAAAGTTTTCCTCTTGAAATATTCAGAAGGTTCTTAAATATAATTCACAACTCATCACCAGTTAGCCGATGTAGTGCCTCATCCTTTTCAACTCTACTTACATAGAACTTGTCTTGTTATTTTCTAAAGGCATGTTTGGGTGGCAAGAATCTACGATCGCAATTCAAAAACGATGTCTTTCCTCCTCTATTTTTAAGTGTAAATGATTTAGTTTGACCCATACAATATGGACAAGACTATAGACCTTGTGTACTCCATCCTGACAATATACCATATCCCCAAAAATCACTAATTGTCCACATCAACATAGCTTTCATAATAAAATTATGTTTTGTATGCATGTTGTATGTTTCAGCACCTTCATCCTACAATATTTTTTCTTCATCTATCAGAGGACGCGAATAAAAATCAAGGTTTTTTTTAGGACTCTTTGGTCTTTGGATAACCATACTCAAAAACATGTTATAATTGGCCAACATCATAGTAGACATGGTGAAAGGATCAAATCTATCTGTGCATAAACCAAGAGTTACACTACATGGATCGAGGCTAAAATGAGGTAAGTTCGATCAATGTGCTTCCATCCCTCACTATGTACAGGATATAACATTTCACCTTGCGTTAATTGGTTCTTTGAATGCCAAATCATGTACTCTAATGTATGCAATATACAACCTTTGAAGCCTAGGGGTTACAGGTAGTTATCGTAGTACCTTGTGCGGAACTCTATGCCCTGATCGAGATACATTCTTTATATATTGTAGACTACCACACTTAGGACATTGGTCATGTTCTTTGTTTCTCAATGGTACAACATGCAATCAATAATACACGCATTGATCTTCACTACTCCCAGCCAAGACTAGATAACATTTTCTTTGTTTTATAAAATGTCACTTATAAGTGGTCATCTTCTGCCAAAATTTCTGTAATTATCGACACCATGCGATCATAACACTTAGACATATTAGATTCAGACTTCAAATTCAAGAGTCTTGCCATTGTCAAAAGTTTTGGTATGCTTATTACAACCAGGCCAAATAGGTTTCTTGGCTTCTTCCGGGAGTTTAAAGAATTTTGAAGTCTGTTGATTTGGGACATGTTCTACATGAGCACACTAATCTTGATTGACAAATTCCTTGAACATTTCAGGGCCCATCGCATCGATTACCATGTTTTGATGGTTATAGTTCATTGTAACTTGTGCAACTAAGAATTCACCAATATCTGATGTATTTACGAGTAGTTCACCATGTGCTATCCATTGTGTATAACCACTTCTAAATCCATTTTTGTAAAGATGAAATCTTGCAGCTTCTCCTTCTAGAAACCTCTTATTGTCACATTTAAAACATGGGCACGTAATTTATCTCCAACTCTTGGTTGTGAAAAGGCAAATTCAATAAACTCTTCAACCCCTTTAATATATATGTCAGAAGGAAAACCATCATCGGCTCGTTCAAACATCCAACTATGTTCAACCTCCATGTTGTTCAACAATGTTACATCTATACACAAAAATAAAACAAGAAATCTTCTCATTAATAGTACATATCTACACTACAATAAAGAAAGCATATGACTAAAGTGACTAAAATCTTTCCATAAATTCTTTAGATGTTTAAGTTCAGCTATATACTATTATCAAATTGCATATTAAGAAAATATAAACATAAAAGAATTAAGAATCAAGATACTCTCAAATTGAAACCATAAAAACAATAATAATAAAATAGAAAATTATGCATCGTTAAGGTGCTACATTATATGGAAGTAAACCTTGAAATCAAGAAACTTATCTCTTAAACAAAGCATTTCACCCAAATAATTATAAATTACTCACCACATTACTTTGAAATGGAAATGCATAAAATTACAAGTATAATTCAAGCTTGTACCACGATCTATATGAATTCCAAGCTTGATAAATTATTCTTTGAAGAACTACATAATGTAGATACAATTAGGTGTGAGGTCGATTTTGGGGGAAGGAAGCAAAGTAGATGGGGTGTGAGTTCGAGTTTTGGGGAAGGAAGAAAAGTAGTTGTAAATTGGGATTTTATTTTTAAGCTCGAAGATGTTACAGATGGGGTGGGTCGAGTCTAATATTACCGACGAAATCACTAATGGAAATATTCATTGGTATATTTGAAGTAATTTTTAATTTTCTTATTCCAAATTTACCTATGAAAAAGTCCATCGGTAAATATTTTATAATATTTATTTTTTTTATTCAAAGTTTACCAACGGAATACCTACATAAAATCACTGAAACTGGTATATGTTGTTGTTTTCGTTTGTAAACCTTGTCTTTTTAATTTAAAATAATTAAATTCATATATTGTCGGAAATTAGCAATGGAAATCGACCACTGGTAATTTTCCATCGATGAAGCCACACTTTATAGTAGTGAGACAAAATTTTATTTTTCAAGATATTTCGTCTTGAATTCTTTCTTTAACTAACCAACTACCTTTGAGAGCTCTTCAGAGGTTCCAATAAATCATAAATCATTGACAATATTAAATTCGCCTTAGTACAAAACTACATTTTGAGAGGTTTTTTTTTTGGAGACTCTCATTTAAAACTGCAATGGCAGAGCAATATAAATTATAAGCAAGTATAAAATAGTCTGTAACAATATGCTAAACAATTCACATTAAGTATTGTTTAACAAGAAAATTTTGATTAAGTCTAGATGCACCATTTATCAAATAATGGTAATAAATCATCCCTTTGATACCTCGCGTAGCGAGGCATATTTTATGTACCAAAGCTTCCTTGCCTTTTGATACATTGTGTAGCTTCTTTTGTAATACGATTAGATGCATTGATATTGGCATGAAAGCTTGTGTATGAAAGTCAAACTATTCCCGATAAATGATATGTTCTATTTCTTGTGCCAAAATGATTATACTCACAAGACAAATGTGTTGAATAGAGCACTACAGTCAAGATGTGTATGCGTAGGGTGCTTGAAGCATCTTAGCTATCCATTTAAATTTATACTACCACCTTTTTGTTCTCCAAGGCTCATATTAAACCTCTCGTGAACGACTAAGATCTGGCAGCCTATCTGATTGTTTCCAATTCGATAAGGATGCCTATATAAAGGCCCATATTGCAATTATTTTCTTCTTCTTGAACTTTAACTTTGTGAAAACTAAGTTATTCAAATGCTCTACTAAACTAGAGGATTTTCAAGTATCTTAGGTACGAAAATGCTACTCTCCCTCCTTCAAATTTACTTTCTTTTGAAATGTCTTCTTGGAGAAACTACAGCGATGGAGAAAGTGATTATGTCCAAATGATGGAACGTTTTTAACAATTAGTCATACAAAAAGCATTTTATCTAGTTGGAATGGCCCAAAAGCCGGCCATGAAATAGGACCTATGGCCAAAATTAAAAACTGGGATGGTACCGGTGTTCCAACGACACCTACTGTCAAAGTCAGAGAAGAACCCATTAGGATTAAGATTTCAAAATGGTCCAAAATGAAGTAGGCAGTTTCGGTGTTGTTGAAGAGAGGGCTTGCATCAGAGTTCACGTCAACAATAATTGTGGAAACTTTCTTAGCATGAAGCCATTTACATACTATATTCGGTTGACTTGATAGTCCTTAGGCCTACCAAAGTGGTGTATGACTTTCAATTGAGGTTGTTATGAGATAAGCGTAATATAATTGGCAAGATGAAATAAAATAGACAAGACAAGAATACCAACATTTTACGTGGAATCCCAAGACAGGAAAAAACTACGAGCAGATGAGAAGTATTTCACTATAATCAATAATGAATGTTGTTTACATAACATTTCAATGTTCGTAATCAAGATGTAAAGCTCTCTCAAGGCTATATCAATGTTGTATTATGTTAACAAGTCGTGGTTGCTATATATAAACTCTAAAAATATAGTTATAGAAGGATTGGAGTGCTGAAAATGTGTTAAAACACAAAATGAGCCTTGCTAGACAACACCTACGTTCAACCGCCAAGAGGGCGAAGACTCCGCTGTTTGAGCGACAAGCGACCTATTAGAGTGTTAGCTCCCCTACTTTGAGCACTCAAGTGGGAATCAGGCACTCAACGAGCGAAAATACTTCGAGATTTCTCCTTGGTCCAAATTTAACTTCTTAAAGTTCTCTTCTACTAAATTATCAATACCTAATAGAATTTGGGTCACACTTCAATAATTCTCCACTGTGAACCAAATTCCAATGTAAGGAATTACAGCACACTTTTTCAAGAAATCACCAAACAACAACTCCACTTCTTCTATACAAGCCCAAATGGGCATCAGCAGGATTCTCCTTGGTATCAACCTTGCTAACTACAATATCACCATGAGCAATTACTTCACGCACAAAAGTGATGCCTCACATCAATGTGCTTTGTCCTCTCATGAAATATATGATCCTTTGTTAGAAAGATAGCCTTTTGACTATTATAATAAATTGTAGAAATCTGCAAGTCTTTACTGATTTCACCAACCAAACCCCGTAACCACACATCCTCCTTACATGCATCTCTAATAGCCATGTGCTCTACCTCTATTGTAAATAATGTTATTGTGTTCTGCAAAGTAGCTTTCCCAACTAATAGCATAGCTTCTAAAGGTAAACACATACCCTGTGAATGATCTCCTTTATTAAGATCCCCTGCATAATCTGAATCCACATACCCAATGATTCCATCTTTATTCTTACCAAAATGTAAACAAGCATGAGTAGAGCTCCTCATGTATCTAAATATCCACTGCACTGCTTTTCAATGTTCCATGATAGGATTTGTCATGTATTTATTAACTGCGCTAACTGCATGTACAACTCTAGGCATATACGAACCATAGCATATGTAAGTGATCCTACTGCACTTGAATAGGAATCGGAGACATGTAATCAATGTCTTCGTCTAATTGTGGATACAAATCAGATGATAATTTAAAGTGGACAGACAAAGTAGTACTGATAGCCTTTGCATTCTACATATTGAACATATAACGCACTTTCTCAATGTACCGTTTACGAGTCAAATATAATATGCCAGCTTTCCTATCTCTTAAGATCTTCATAGTAAGAATATTCCTTGTTGTACCCAAATCTTTCATCTCAAACTCTTTACTAAACTGAGATTTCACCTTTCTAACATCTGTTTTATCTTTAGCTGCTATTAGCATGTCATCAAAATACAATAGTAGATATGTAACTGGCTCATTATCACACTTTTTGAAGTACATACAACTATTATAACTGGTTTTAATGAAATTATGAGTAATCATGAATGAACCAAACCTCTTATACCATTGTCTCGGTGACTATTTCAATCCATACAAGGATTTCTTCAACAAGCAGACATAACTCTCATTTCCAGTAACTATGAATCCCTCTGGTTGGTACATATAAATGTTTTCTTCAAGTTTTCCATATAAGAATCCTGTCTTAAAATCTATCTGCTAAAGCTCGAGATCATCCTTGGACACAACCTTATTAAGCAAAGCTCGAATTGAGCTATGCTTTACAACTGGTGAGAACACATATGTAAAATTAATACCTGGAATCTGACTGTCCAATCTAGCCTCTTTAACTCTTATGTACATTCCTTTCTTTTGAATACCCATTTGCAGCGAACAACCTTCTTCTCCTTTTGTAATTTCAACAAGTCCCATGTGCTATTTTTATTAATTGACTCCATCTCCTCCTGCATAACAATCAACCATCTGCTAGAATCATTGCAATTATCTATTTTATACATGTAGCAGGCTCTTCATTGGAATCAATACCGTGAGCCACAACTAATGCATACTTTACCAAGTCTGCTTCTCCATACTTCTACAGAGGTCTACGAGGTGAATTCTTTGCTATCAAATTAGTGGTGGTGGTGGAGGCAAAGTAGGCAAATTGTTACTATCCTTCAGATCTGAACTAGACTAAATTGAAGCCTCTGATTCTCTTTTGAAATAATTTCCAACTCTACTTGAGTATACCGATTCCATTGTTCTGTTTTACCAAGATCTCCACGAGGCAAATTTTGAACTATTACAAGTTCATCAAACACTACATCTCAACTAACCACCACCTTTTTCTGTTTCTGAACACCACAATTTATATCATTTCACACCTAATTTATAACCAAGAAAAAAGGTATTTTCAAGACCTTGGCTCCACTTCTCATTATTCACATGAGCATAAGCGAGGTATCCAAATATTTTTAAATCGGAATAACTAGAAGGATTACCAAACCATATAGTTAGTGGCAGCTAAGAGTGAATGATTAATGAGAAAACAAGTTGTAGTAGTAATTTTAGTCCAAAAAAGTTTTAGGCAACCCAGTATTTGATAGCATATAATGAACCTTTTCCATCAAGGTTCTATTAATCCATTCTACCATTCTGTTGTGGAGTTTCGGGCATTATTAGTTTCTCAATATCCATTCTGACTTGCTGAATAATTCATCTGAACAACACTGCAACCCATTATCTGTGCAAAGACGTTTTACTTGCTTCCCAGTCCGCTTATCAATCATTGTTTTCCACTCTTTGTAGTTTGCAAACAAATCACTCTTCTATTTGAAGGATAATGCCTAATTCTTTTTTAGAAAAATCATCAATCACAGTCAACAAATAATAAACACCTCCTTTATAAGGCACCTCTGGTGGTCCCCAAAGGTCTGAATGGATATACTCAAGTGTTCCCTTCGTATTGTTCCTCCCTTTGATGAATCTTATCTTTTTATGTTTCCCAAAGACACATTGCTCACAAAATTCAATTAATTGGTCCTCTGCCCATCAAGAAATCCTCTCATGCTCAATTCTATCATATCATTTTCACTCATATGCCTAGGCTATATTTGCTAAAGTTTTGTAACTTCATCTTCAAAGGAAGAAGTAATAACTGTTGCATCCACTGTAACTATGAAACCCTTCAAAATGTACAACTGATAGGTTGCTCGACGTACAAAAAAGAAATGACAACTAATTATATCATAACTTAAAACCAGTGCATTAAATTACAATTTATTCCAAATTTTAATAAAATTATGCGCATATGGTAATTAAGTTTAAACTGTATTTTGACCATTTAGTGTTTCATGGTACATTCCTCTATAAAAAATAACTGTCCACAAGAATAATAAATGTATTAATTAAGCACTAAATGTAACATAAATACATAATCTTAATAGTCATGATAATTACGAGAAATGAGCACGCGGCGTTACATTATCCCTACCCCTTAAAATAAATATCGCCCTCAAAATTAAAACATACCAAAAAATAGGTCTTGGCACGTGTAGTGTCATCTCCTATGTTGTCTCTTCCACTACGCGATGCCTCCAAAATAGGTGAACAATTCCGAGCGAGTGTCTTCTATATCTAAGATTTTGATGAATTACAAGTGGTGTGGTCCCTTTGTTGCTTATGACTCAAGTGTCCCAAAATATTAACACAAAGTAATATAAAATGTCTTAAGTATATAAAACTTGATCATATAGTATATAGAATGTTACAAAAAGACAAAAAAGTACCAAATAAATTAAAATCCATCGTCCGCATAAAAATTTTGTACAAGACAAAAGCATTATTTAATTATTTACTTATTTATAAAACTATCACAACAAGTTAGTACAAAAAACATATTTTGTATTATTTTTCATAAGTAGTCTTTTACGATTTTTTTTATAATAAAACAAATAATATATTTTTGTGTATATTATGGACTTCAATGCACACATATTTCTTACCCAAAATACATACATTAACTAAGCAAGCACGAAAGGCATACATATTAATGTTAATTTAACATGCTATATACCCTTTAAGGACACATTTTAACGTTTATCATTTAAGTTCTAATTAATCCAATAGAGTTTTAAACCAATTAATATACAATTGAAATTTCGTACTATAATTCAATTGAATTGTGTACTCATATATAAACATATATGCCATATGTATATATGAATCTTATGTTGAAAATAAACACACTTGTGCCCCTTGAAAATAAAATTATAGCAATAACTCATAAGTACTAAGAGAACTAAACATAACAACCTTGAAGGTTTTTAAGACAATTAAACTTATTTAAGAAAAAGTATGTAATTCCATTTTCCAATATTTTTAGAAATGATTTCACTAAGAATTTCATCAATAACCAACATGTAAACGCTAATATTTAACACCACGCATTACATTTGTTAGTGACAAATGATTATAATAATTGTTAATTTTTTAAAAAAATGATATGAAAGAATTTAAATTAATAGGTCATAGCTTTAAATAAAGGAAAGAACTAGAGAGACTGAATGACGATGAAAAATAGATGTTTCAAGATGTTATATTAAAAGAGAATAGACGATTCATTTTATTTATTCATCTTTCACCACTAAGAACGTGTGACCATAGAGAAAAGGGGATCAAAAAGCACATTAACATAGGCAACATTTCTACAAGACAATTGTGGCACATACTTCTTCTTTTTCTTCTTTTATTTTTTTATTTTCTATTTGTTAATAAACATGTAAAGTCTTAGGGATCAAAGAATTCAAGAGTTGTAGCATTAATTTAGGAAAATGGTTCATCATTCTACAAAATAATTTAAGATAAAACTAATAAAATTTATATACAATTTTTTTCTTATTTAAACTATAATTATTAATTACCTTCCAAAATAATTAGGACAATAAAAAATTAAGTCTTTTCAATTAAAAACACATGAACAAATCAATCATTAATAAATTAAAATAATTACTAAAGTCATTTTAAAAATAGACAATCTATTTATCATTCGCATAACATAAAATATTATAACCATATGAAATTCAGTCAATTGTCATTAGTTAAAATTGTGATAATAATGATGATGATGATGATGCATTTAGATTAATACAAGAAATAAAATAACTATTTATCAATTGGGCACCGCCCGGCACAAACTTGATTCGTTGAACAAATTTTGAATTTAAATAAAAACACGACATTTTCTGACAAACTCATAAATCATATAAATTATATGACATCTTAGGTCATATGATTTTAAAATTTTTCTATAAGGTGGAACACCAAGAATATCATATGGAAATACATGTTAACACTCTTGAACCAATGAGACTTGCTCAATGAGGGGATTTGTCCTTGTAGTAACAAAAACTTAATTTAACCCTCTACGAGTCCGTTTGGCTATAACATTAGAGATAGAAAGTTTGACTAATAAATACATGTGTGGCTATATTGTAATAGGGTCCATACTACCCTAGTGATATCATTCGATCATGAATTAAGAAAATCAATTGTATCATCTACTACTCCTTTGACATAATTGAATGCATCTCTTGCATACTCACTTTCAACATTACTAAACTTATACTGCTAATACATCTATTGTACATCAATGATTTATAATCAATTAAAGCACAATAAAATTAAACCTTACTAGATGAATGTGAGACGACCTCTCGTGGCGAGACTTAGTACACTTTCTTTAAAATATATATAAAAAAGTCCACATAATTGTTTTATAACTCTGCATTTTGATATCGAAGTGTAACACTCACAGATTTAGATACCTAGATTTGGAGATATTATCATTTAACTTTCTCTTAAAATCATAAATACGAAAAATGATTAAATTTTACTAGACAAAATAAATATCAATGACTTATTATTATAAAATAATTTGTACTTAAATAATATATAGAACAATTAAATTGAATGTTAACTTTAATTACAAGAAATGAAATTAACATTTAAATATGATAGTATTGAGTCAGTCACCACGAGTTGTCATCTCGAATCATCTTGCCTTCATTATCTAAAAATGGAGAGGGATAATGTGGGATGAGGTAATGCTCAATAAGCAAATCTCATGCATATGATGCATGCTCATAATATGCATATGAATTACTTTAAAATAAAAAGTGTTTTTCATTATGTATCCTCTTTTTTCTTTTTAAATGTAACATTGTCATCGTGAGCTCATTTGGTGTATCGCCTAGCCAATCAGAATGCAGTGGATAATTATTATTTGGAACCCTGTCGAACCCTACTAGTCATACCGTAAAGCAGTTAACTAATACATTGTCATTGAACATTGAATATTGGTTGGGTGCACCAGTCCCCCCACGCTCAATTTACCACTCACACCTTTCATGGCATAGATGTACACTTCGTAACAAAACATTCGGGATACATATCTTTAAAAACATTCCTTGACTCATTGACATTTGGAAACGTTTATTTCTTAAAACTTCATGTATGCTTATGCATTGACATAAATGTGTAACGAGAAACATTAATAACACAAAAATAATAATCAAGTATTATATTAACATTAGGGCAAATAAGATAACACATTTATACATTTAACCATACGGCATATGCGTGAAACCAAAGGGATGTTTACTTACCTAAAATCCTTAAAAGTCTGCTCCTATAATTGCAATTGGAGATGTCCCTACTGCCTACGAAGTTAACGTTCCAAAAGACCTAGTCCATTGTCATTGACTAAAAAGACTTATGCATTGTTGTTATTTATTATTGTTATATTAAATGACAACATCAATTACATATATTCATGGAACCTATAGGATGTATTAATTAATTGTGAAGGAATCAACCTTATCAATAGACATCAACCTATGATAAAAGTAATTTAAATAATTAATGTTAAACATACGACGTGATATTAGGGTCCAGGAGATATGGACCTTTGTGCTTATGCTCTTGCATGTACCATTTGGTATATTCATTTCCATTTTCTAACACGTTTCCTTCTTTATCAAATTTGAAGGACAAGGGGAGGGTTTTCTCTACCAGTGAGCCTAAACTGTATGGGTCCCGAGTCGATGGCTCAAGAGAAGCTTATAATGCAAATTGGCAACAACAGCTAAAGTGAAAAGAAAGGTTTCGTCCATCAATGTAGACACTAATAGGAGACCTTAGAACGAGCTAAACCAAGACAAGGTCATATAAACCTAAAGGCGATGTGTGAGAAGATAGCTTTGACTATGTTGTAGCTATCCTTGCAATGATTGTGCTTGCCAACCAAAATTTCAAGACTAACGAATAGTAGTGCCGACTTGAAAGTTATAGTGAGAAAGACTTGGTGGTGATCGAGGCTTGTACTTCTATTAGGTCGACAAAAGTGACCTTTGAGCTGGGAAGTGCATTGATGGAAGAGTCAAAGTACCAGAGGGATGCAAAGGAGCTTGTGGCTTCTATTGATGCCCCAAAGAAGAGGGCAACCTTAAAGAAAGAGTCGGGGCTCTAAAAATGGGGATTGGTCAAATGAAGGACCAAATTGTTGTGCCACTACCTCAACTTTGCTTTGAGGGAGAGGCTCTGATGCAAGAAATGAGTATAACGCGCTCTCCTAGAGGTATAACATCAATCTCAATGAGGATACCCTATCTTAGCATTGGATGAAGGAGATTGAGCAACAACTGAAGGGCAAGAAGGACAAGAGTGCTTGCCTCTAGCTAACAAGGCTTCATTTCTAGGGCTAATATTGAGGCGAACCACAAAAAATAAGGCCAGTTGGAATTCGAATGAAGCTGCCCTAGACTATGATGCAATGGTTGAGCATTCCATGGCCGAGGGAATCAAAAGCAGTGTGGCAATGTACTTTACACGGTCAAAGCTTCCAAAGATGAACATTAAAGGTTTTCATCTGTATTGGGAGTAGATGATCTTGGGAAGATTGACTCTATAAACTTCAATTCTCTTGAACCCAATGAAGATCTAGGAGCAAATGTTGTCGAGGCTACTACTCATCCAACAGATGATACACATGCTCTACCTCCTATGATTTAGTTTTCTCCATCCCTTTTGTGTCGACCCTATGAGGCGGCTATAGCCTGTATGTTGTTATATTTTCTCTCTTCTTCTTGTTTGAGTCTAATAAAAAAAAAATTCCTTATTTTCTAAATCTCAACCTTCTGTTGCAAATTTTGATACCTAGCTATTTGCTAAGTAATAAGGAACTATTCGATGAATTGTTGTCCGCCATATCAACATAGCACTTAGTAGTACTAACTATAATAAATCAATGCTAATACTCGTGCCATACGGGATATTTAATAACCAGGTAGGGTGTCTGCTCAAAACGAAAATTCGACCACAATTGACTATGCCTTGGCTAAATTGAAAGTAATGTATCATAAGCACTTCTTTAATTATCAAGCCGTACACTTAATGAGGTTGTTTACACTCACAGGGAGGCTCTACCTTAGCCTCTCAGAGGGAGTAGAGTTCTGCTCGTCCACTATTGCGGAGGCTACAAAGAGCTTCTTTGATACAACAGAGGTTTGTATGACTTTCTGCTCTCTCTAGCCTTTCATCAATTAATTGTTCCCTTTTCAATATGATATTTTCTATTTTTGCCTTTCAGTTCTTGCATTCATTGGTATTATAGTGGTATATCTTGTGGTATCTACTATACTAGGTCAAAAAAGATGTCTTCTCTCCACCTAAATATCGATTTTAGCCCCCATCGCATGATCTCATTAGGGTTGTAGTGTAATCTTCAGCTGCATGATAATGGCATCACAACTGGTGGGGCCTTAAGGCCTTTCACTTAACATTGGATCCTTTTCTTTGTTGATAGTGTGGCTATATCTCTATTGTGCACATTTTGTGCCCTACACTTTCATTTTCCATCTAGGAGAAGCATCATGTGGTTCGCCTAGCTTATTAAAAACACCGACATACCAAAAAGGCTTTTGTCTCAGTTCACGATGGGGTAGCTAATTTTCCCTTTGAGAAAGGTAATAAGGCATGTTAGCCATTTGGTGGGGATAGCATGACGTACGTTCTTTGCTTCCATACCTTACTGTAGGGGTGAAAGTGCAAAGATCTAGTTAACTAAGATTTACCTCATGACGGAGTTTTAATCTTCAATACGTTGATGGTCAACTGTCATGTTCGCTACGGTTTAAGTTAACTAGGTCATCCTCTTTCACGACCTTCGTTTCTGCCTTCTTCTATAACTCTATTCTATTGGGACAACTTGATTTTCATTCTTACCTTCTTGGATTTTCATCATTGCTCGAGCCACTTTCACTGATGCTACTTAGCTTTTATGTTCCTTGCGTGTGTTTTCCTTGTTGTTTTTGTAAGTATTCTCACAGATGGAGCAAAACTACCGACTTGGAAAAAATGAAATTATTTTTAAAAGTTAACATCAAGTTTCCTACCAAATATTTTGCACGATTTTCTCCCTTTTTCAAGAGGGTTTAGCGTTTTGGGTGAGTTTTTGTAGCCAGAAAGAAAAAAGATGGAATTTTTGACATTATTTTGGCAGGAAATGGCATTTAGATTGGATAATGCTAGTATTTTCAAGAGTGCTGAAAGTTTTCCCGATCTGAGGTGGCTTTAGAGAGTAGGAGATTGGATAATTAGACCTTTAATCTTTTGATTTCTCATCGTCTAATTTTCTACCCCTTATTAGTTATTGTTAACCTTAAAATTAAGTACGTGAACCTATCTAGTCTCTAGCGAGATCAAAGGTGAGGCACGAAGGGAAGAAAGAAACAGTAAGTTCACATAAAGGCCATAAACCATTTACCATAAACAGACTAGCTCCAGGCTATCTATATAAAACTCACATGGGCAAATGGATAAAGTGTGATTCATAATCGAATTAGTTAGAAGATAGCCAACAAGGAATCATTATCTGGCACAATACATGAATGACTAAACTATCCCAAAGTTTGAAAGGAAGAAGGGGGCATGCAATTTAAATATTTCCCTCTCAAATAGTAAACCACAAATCCATCCACTGAAGTTTAGAAGCCTTAAGGATCTGAAAAAATGAATATGGTAGAAGCAAATCCGATGTATTCAAAGCATTAAAAGTTCAAACATAAGAATATAGCAATGATTTAGTCAAAGTGGCATGAATCCAAAGAGGAAGTGGGAGAAAACACTGGCAGGATCCCAAGCCGATTTTTCTCTTCATTCGATGCCATTTTTAAGGAAGAGAAAGGCCTATAGTCAATCCATGAAATTACAAAAAACTAAAGATGCTGGCGGAGAAAAACACATATCTCCGCGCAAAATATGAGAAGCCAAAAATGAACTAGCAACGAAAGGAAAACCGAAGGGAACTAGTGCATGATACTAAATTTCACCCGAAAGGCAACAACCATTCGCGGACATCACTGGCTCATGGCGTTGTTCTGACAGAAAAGTGGAAAAAAATCGATAAATAATAAATCTAAACGAAGCGGTGAATTAGGAAAGCTCACAACTAGAGGTTTAACCAATAGAAGAATCAAAGGGGGAAGAACTACTAGTTCCTACAATATCCATTTGCACAAGGGGACATATGGCGAATCCACCATGGAGAACAATGATTCAATCAATGACTGGATTCCCCATCATCAAATAAATCACAGAACATATAGGTAGTTACGAGGTTAAGTAACATCAAGCGGAAGGAAGGAGAATCCCTTAGAAATTATTTCACACACTTTAAGGATGAAATGTTTGTCAATAAGATTGTGCTTGGTGAGGAAGCGAAGGAAATGTTGTGGAATGGCTTATGCCCTGGCACTCCTCTCTAGAAAGATGCTCGCAAAATGTATCCATTCTCTTAGCCCCAATTAATAGATAATACTTAATGAGATCCAGGTAGAAGACATTATAAAGAATAAAAAAGGATGCAAAACCAAAGAGCGATGGAGTAAAATCTCGTTGATGAAACTAGAACGCATCTAGATTTTCTAGGTCACAATAGTTGTAGCTCCAAAAGATTCGAGGACCTGATGTGTACTATTACCTTACCCTCATCGCAAGATATCGGTGAAGCCTATCTATCTTCTGATGGACAAAAATCAAAATTCTGTAGAATCCATTGCACCAACAGTAGCGACACAAATGAATGTTACGAAGTGTTAAAAAATGGTGAAGAAGTAGAACAAGCAAAGAAATGTGACATACTAGGAGGCCAAATGCCTAAACATCTAATGAGGCACATAGGGACATCTTACATGCTGGCCAATGCTGTAAATCCCCAACCTTCGCAAAGAGAAATTAATATCATAATCAAAGCCTTGTATATGGAGAAAGGTATGTAAAACATGCATGATGTACACTTCCTGGTACACTGGGAGAAAATGGTTAACGAATTCCTGATCTAAGGTAATCTTGGAAATTGCAACTGTTTCAATTATATTTGGCAAATGTCCAGAGAACTAAACGTCTTTCAACGTGACACAAGACGAAAGAATAAATGATTTCTTTAGTTATCTTTCGCAAGTAAACTCTTCTAATATCCTCATTTGAAATTGATCCAATGAAGGGTTAAATTCCGAGTACACTTGTGGTGGAACATAACTAACGATGTCGTTAGAATAGAGAATTTGATTCCTTTGGAACCAATTATCATGATAAAAATGGTGAAAGAGAGAGCAATGAATGCTTGAGAATATTTATTTAGGAAAGTATCCGATGCTGTAAAAGAAGGGGTGAGAAATATGTCCGTCAGTAAAGATAACTTAGCAAGTACTAGAAGCATGGGCGATAGAAATAGACAAAAAAAAAATATTGTATTCGCAGCACGGTTGCAAAAAGGAGAATCGATAGTAAAATGTGATGCCAATCCCGTTGAAAAATGACAATTCTGCCTTAAATGGGCAAAAGCGAGTTCAACTCCGCCAAAAGACTTTCAGTTTAAAGGCGAGGTCTTTCTAGTCAACAGGAATTCCAAATAAAGGCAAAGTCTATACCGTCAAAGAAATACGGGGATTGATATCCACCCAAAAAAAATCATTATTCGAATGGAGATAAGGCCATGTCCACTTACCTTTAAAATGTCATGACATCGTTATAATAATGCGCAAAATATACATGTACGAAAAAAGCCATGGCTAGGGAAGGAATAGTAATTTGTACCTCCCAATGTTGATACGATTATTTAATGAAAGTTTCATTTAGAAATTTGCGTTGTTGAAATATGAAATCAACACACGAACGATGGATTCTGATGTTAATATGAACTTGTTATAAATATATCTATGCGAAGCTTGCCTAATGCGTGAAGAGCATCAAAACGAATAAATTCGTACAACTTAAAGCAATAACATTTTATCAATAAAATTTCTTAGCAAGAGCAATTTTACATGAACAAAGAGTGAAGCATCACTATCATAATGAAAGAGAACAAGCTATTCTAATTAACCAAGGACTAAAGATTTTTAGACAGAGGATCCTCCTGGTTAACTCAAACTTTGTCCCCTGAGGATACTTATACGTTCCCACTTTCAGGATAGTCGAAGAACCAGGTCGAGAGAGAGAAGCAAGAATGGATGGAGTATCTCAAGCCTCATGGCCAATGGACATTCCTCAAGAGAATGGATGCCCTCGACATCGTCATCAGGAGCTCTCAAAAAGCCCAAGTGTGGATTCAGGGTGAAAGCTTTTGATTACAAGGCACCTTGGTCCCCACCCACCCCCCCCCCCAATCCTGTATAGCATCCTCAACTAATTTCGTCTTAAGAGCAGTTGCTCTAGAAAGGCTAGACTCCACGACAACTAGCTCCGCCTCAATATTTCTCAATTATCGCGAAGCACTACTATCCCATTCCTTGTATCACCTAGTTCTTTAAGAATAACTTCACGCACAGAATTGGTCTTTTGGAAATCCTCATGAAGATGCGAGGCATCATGCTCAAACCTTACAACATAGGCAGTGTACTCTTCCTTTGCCAAATCTAAATCTGAAGAGATCTTCCTGGCGTCAACCACCAATGAAGCCACTTTTGCCGCAAAAGCTTTGGTACCTTTACTTTTATCTCCTTGCAGGTATCCCTCTCGTCGCCAACTTTCTTCAACTTTCACTGAAGAGAGTCCCACTTCTTCACCAAGCTAGCCACCTTTGAGGTGCAAGCTTCATAATCAGACTGCTAATATTGTGATAAGCTGCATCTCACTGAAGATGCGCATCAATCATTTTATCCCTCTCACTAGAAGTTATTCAATCAGCTTTTGCCAAGATGGGTTGAAATAGGCAAAAACAGCCTTCGTTGTATGAGAAATAAAAGAAGGAAACGGTGATAAAGCACCCACATCTAAAATACCATCGCATCGAGGAAGAAATAAAGACTTCAAATGTGGTAGGGTAGGACTCCGAGGCAAATAAGAACCTTTGGGATCAGAAATGGGCACATGTCCACCCGAGGTTTTCCTTTTTCTAGGATCCCCAACCGGAACCCAAAAATTCCAAAACAAGGAGCCTGGGACGAGGATCGCTCAGATGAAGCCTTGGCCGCTGGATGAGGCACTTGTTTCGAGCTCTTAGAGTCCTTGTCGATCTACTTCTTAGAAGAAGGAGCAGCAAAAGACTTATGGCGTATAGGGGCCATCGAAGATGGAGTACCCAAGTTAGTTCGCACGGCAAAAAAAAAAACATAAAAATTAAGTATTTTTTTTTCAAAAAGATAAGAATGAACCATTAAAACAAGGAAAAGAACACATCAACTTAGTCAGAGTAATCTGAATTTTGGCATCATGAAATTTTGGATTAGAGAAGCTCAATAGCTCCCCAACTTCGCGAGGAGTTGTCCTTGAAGAGGAGTTGACATTTTCTTTGCATAATTGTAATCAAGTAAATAATCATATTAATATATGGCGGAGCACGAAAAGGCTAAATATTCATTAGAATCACCATAAAAGCGAGGCATAACCACTTTTGGATGAGGATTATTACATTGTAGCCCCTAGTTTATGCAAGCAAATAAAAACCCCTACTTCTAACCATTTACTTTATTGGGAGTAGTGATGAGTTTTTGGGCATGTTTTAGAAGAGCGAGTAAACTACTAGAGTTTTGCTATGTTACCCTAGTGGTTGACATAAGGGGTGACCAAATTGCCACATGGCGGCCCCCTATTGGGGGAGTGCCTGGGCCCGCAGGTGCTCCCCCAATAGGGTGCCACCATGTGGCCATTTGGTCACCCCTTATGTCAAGGTTTAGGGTAACATAGCAAAACTAAAAAAGTAATATCCCTTTTGTGGGTCCATGCTATTCCTGACTTTCACCATATTGTAAATAGATAGAAAAACGTCTAGTGGAAGTTCTCTTCGTTTATTCGCGAAATGCCATAATAAAATGACCTAACCATGTGACCCCATTCATTTAGGATAAGATACATTGAGCAATGTTAAAGAAGGAAAGGAAGATATGGAAGAAGGGGTGGAAGGGAAGTCTATGTCCCATATCCATCGAACACCTATAAATAGCATTATGTCATGGGTGAGATAGTCCATAGTTTGAAATTGCCTAAGACTGATCAATCTATATCATCAAGGACACCAGAGCAGTCTCGAATGTCACCGCGATCTTTCTCGATAATATTTGAAAATATCTTAGAGGCTTCGAAAGTCTTTCTACCATTAAAAAGTCAAAGTCCCACGAGCCTTGCTAGCCTTAGATTGGGAACTACCACCCCGATCAAGAAGTGCACCAGAAGATAAAGGATTCATCGATAATCGCGATGGCCCCACGAGAAGCTAAGATTCGTCTGAAGAGGAAGACACCTCAGGAGACAAATCCCTGAGTTGAGAACTTTCAATCTTAGATTCCTGAGAAATATTTTGGAAATCACTTTGGAAAGACATGTTGGCAAAAGAAAAATATAAAGATGCTAAAAGGAGATGAATAGCAAAAGGGGGTAAGAGAGAAACGCCAAAGTGAATAACATATTTATAGGTTTTAGAAAGAAACGTAGACCGTTAGATGGCTTGTCTAGATGAATCATAGCAAACATGTTCATACGAACAATCACATCCATCAAATATTAAAAGGCACGTGATTGATAATTCAAAAAGAAAAGAATGGACTCAATTAAATGAATTTGACACGCGCATTAAATATGTATAGGCCACCAGTTTAGAAACATGTGAAAGGGGCTTGTAGCACACGCAAATAACTGTAGCAATCATAGACGACACCCTCAAAATGACCCACATCATCCACCTCTAGCAAGGAAACAAATATAAGCAACTGTGGGTCTGCAACGCATCAAAAGAAATAATAAGTCCTAAAATTAAAGGAAATATCAAAACCGGACTTGGGGGGTTATTTTTTAACGCTCAAAATAAAGTACGTGAACCCATCCAATCCTTAGTGAGATGAAAGACGAGGCGTGAAGGGAAGAAAGAAACAGAAGGTTCACATAAAGGTTGCGAATCATTTACCATAAACATGATGGCTTCAGTTCATCTATAAAGAGCACATGGGCAAATGGATAAACTGTGATTCATAACCAAATTAGTTAGAAGAAAGCTAACAAGGAGCCGTCACCTGACATAGTGCAGGAATTACTAAACTATTCCAACAATTGAAAGGAAATCTATAAATACCCTCCCCCATCATTTGAAGAAGATGGCATGCAATTCAAATATTTCTCTTTCAAATAGCTATTTCTTCTCTTACTCTAGTTGAAGTATCTAGACTAGTGAGTTTAGGAGGTGAAACTCTTAGTTAGGTGAGATGATTTATTGATTGTAGTTACATTGATATTAGATTGTAATTGTTTCATCAATAAAATCATTAATTCAATTTGTATCGTCAACAGTTATTTAAGTAGCATTATTTATTAAAAAAATTAGGTGCCTTTTTGTCATAATTATGATTTGACATCCTCTTGTCATTATGTTGAAAGTCATAATAAGTTAAATTTCAAATATTCTAGTTGAGATTTGTGCTTTTGTGGTACTCATCATATAATTTGTTATGTGCACGCATGATTTTATTGTACTTAAATTCATGTTGATTTTGAATGTGTCGGAGTTCGTACTTAAATGATGCTAATATCCGAGGTCGAGCCGATACCTTTAATGTCGCTATTTGGATGAGAGTTCCAAATTGTCACCAAGTTATTGGGGGTTTACATTCCCTTGATAAGAAGAGCCTCGGTAGCCAAGGTGCAATTTTGGTTCGACGAGTTTTACGAGTTCATGTGCAAATATTCATTTTGTAGAATGTGGACATGCTGGGACACTTTTGTGGATGACACGGAGTCTAGGTAGACAATAATTATTTCAACCTATAATACCTACCATGCTTCATGATCCCGAGCATTGCACTAGCCATAGCTAGTCCCATATGAACACTGTTATACTAGCTTCTAAAGACCTACTTTGGTACCATTTTTTATGGATCATAAGAGTATCTTAACCTAGAAGCTAGTTGTTGAGGTTAGAGAACCCACATAAAAACACCATACAGAAAGTATATACTTTCGATGTGAGACTCAAATCGCATACCTCGTAAAAGTACTATTGATACCATGTGTCCATTTATGCTAACCAAACCTTCAGTGACTAATCATAGGTCATGTCGGGTGAGCACGTTTAGTTAGTGATGGCAATGGGCCGGAGTATACGCACGAGCTCGGCTCGTGCNGATACCATGTGTCCATTTATGCTAACCAAACCTTCAGTGACTAATCATAGGTCATGTCGGGTGAGCACGTTTAGTTAGTGATGGCAATGGGCCGGAGTATACGCACGAGCTCGGCTCGTGCTCGTCAAGAGTCGAGCTCGTGGGCTGAGCCGAGCTTTGGGTCGCAAGCTCGATTTTTAATTTTTTTAATTTTTTTTAGTTATATTATACATTTTCTAAAAGATTTACAAATAAAATAAAATAAAGATATACATTTTCTAAATATTTATTAGATATACCTTTTTTACCCTTTTTTTAGATAAACTTTTTTTTTTCTTTTTAAAGATAAACCGTCCTCCTTTATTCGGACTTGAGACCAGCTATTTCAATTTTGAATAGGCGGAGTTAAAAATTGTACACGAACGATTTGTTACGTGTACAATTTTTTTAAAAAATTATAAAGGTATTATAATTTTTTTTTTTTTATGAATATGGTTATATTAAATATCACTTACTTGACGAGATATAATTTCAGCATATTTATCTTGCAGTCGAAAATGACCGTCTTGCCAGTCTTTCACGCACATTAATACTTCCAGAATATTTTCTTTCAGTTGACTCCTGACCTCAGAAAGAACCCTCTTACCTGCACTAAAAGAAGACTCCGAACCTGCAGTGCTAACATGAGATGTAAGTCTTTTACCATCGCAGAAATCCCTGGCCATCGGCATTCGTACCTTTGCCAGAGTTCAATTACTTCTTTGAACGTTTCTTAATTATTTTGTTATTAGGCATATTATGATTAAAGTAATCAATTAGTTCAGCAGACAACGCATTTGGACTTGCGTCCGATGTTTGATTACATGCGTAGACAAACTAGAGGAACCACATATATCTATATAAGTTAATACCTTCGAATAAAGTTAAAATTTCAGCGTCGTCTTCTGTATATCAATGGGAGGAGTAGGAATAGAGTCAGAGGGTACCCTGATTAGTATTTGTACCAATTCGTTCTGCATATAGTTCATACATTTCACGTAAAATTTGTTCTAAATTTCTATGAGTGACAGGTACATTAAAAGTTAAATCTCTTGAAATCTGATTAATTACAAATTTAGTACCTGATAAATTATATCGGGGGTTCAAAATGCATGCTAACCAAATTAACATAGGCAAGTCTTCCCAATATTTTTTAAACTTTAATTCCATGGAATATATAATTGAACTAAAATCGATGTCATTTTTATATCTATGAAAAGTCATAGCAATTATATATAGACGTTCAAGGACCATACAACTAGTGGGATAATAAACTCTAAACAAAATATTTGTAGAATCATAAAAATTTGTCAAAAAAATTTAATTTAAAAGCTATCATCCAATCGAAGTCATTCAAAATAGTATCATCATCGCTTCTAATATGCCTATTGTTATAAAATTCAGTTATTAAATGTTCAAAGCATTCGCATGATTTTNGATAATAAACTCTAAACAAAATATTTGTAGAATCATAAAAATTTGTCAAAAAAATTTAATTTAAAAGCTATCATCCAATCGAAGTCATTCAAAATAGTATCATCATCGCTTCTAATATGCCTATTGTTATAAAATTCAGTTATTAAATGTTCAAAGCATTCGCATGATTTTAATAATAAGTAAGTGGAGTTCCATTTATGCCACACGTCACTAATAATGTTTTCGTATGCATCATCCCAGATTAAGCACAACACTCCTCGAATGCTTGTTTTCTATTAGGTGAAATCGTCACATACACTATTGTATCCCTAATTCTTTGAATTTCATTCTTAATATGTTTTAAATCGTCTTGCACTATTAAATTAAAAACATGGCACACACATCGAATATGAAACAAATAACCATAGAAATAGGGTTGCAGTACTCTGCACAATTTATCGATAACTACTT
Organism: Fraxinus cuspidata; assembly: GCA_903798385.1. Lineage (NCBI taxonomy): Eukaryota > Viridiplantae > Streptophyta > Magnoliopsida > Lamiales > Oleaceae > Fraxinus > Fraxinus cuspidata. The sequence goes on from CAIGRP010121792.1 coordinate 34,550, forward strand.
TATTAACAATAGCGTTGTCAAATGTAAATGAACGAATTTACTCCCACAACGATATTCTCTAACAATATTCATAATAGCATTAAATATGTTGTTAGCGTTGTGAGAGAACTCAATAATTTTTTATGCATACACCAAAGTGAATCTATGTAGTGTACAGTTGCAACTATATAGCCTCTATTATTAATCACTTCCCATATATCCAAAATTAAAGATATAACACCCCTATATTTTTCTAAATCAGCAATAGTTTTTTTGAATGAATGAAATATTCTTTTGTATCAGAACGAAGAGTATTTCGACTTACCTCAACGTATCTCATTTGAAGATATTTTTTCATGTAGCAGACGAAATGTTGGTTGTCCGCTATTGCTAGAGGCAACTAAGTAGCGGCAACGAACTTCACCATTCTCGTTTGAGCTTTCTCCTCCGAATACATCCACGTAGAAAGTGATTTAGTAGTATAACTGGTGTCTGGACTACCAAATTGTAGTTACGTTTGACCAGTAGGAAGAAATCCATGTTTGACCGCACATGCTTTGTAGTGACGGTTGAGATGGGTGGTTCCAATGCCTTTTTGCCGTACCAATCGTTATTGACAGTATTTACATACTACTTTAGATTTTGGAACTCCATCGACCACACGATTAGTTTGAATCAATTTAAAATGATCCCAACATTTTGCATGTTTTTCCCCTTTCTATTCTTTCTTACATCAGGAATATCTAATTCAGTTTTATCCTCTCGTTCCGCATTGAAAATATCAACGTCATCAAAATTAATTGAATTACTACTTCCATGATCATCGAAATCCGAAATATTTTCGGGAATAAGTACTTCATTTAAACCGACGAATTCATTCTGAAATTGACTTTATGGCGTGATAGGTGATTCACCTTCAATACTGAACAAGCCTTCAACAAATGAGCGTTGATCTATTTGTGAATTGATATAAAATGTATAGTAAGTGCCAAATCAAGAATTGAAAGAAAGTTGACGTATAAGATTGTAATTGAAAATTTGTAGTGAGATAATTGATATTGAATAATTAAAATTGAATGTTGAAGTAGAATTGAGAAATGAATATAGACTATTTAGTAGTCGAGAAAATAAATAGTAAGAACAAGATTATAACTCAATAATATAAAATGTAAAATAGAATCAAGAGATTGGAGAGTAGAGAAATAGAGTTCGGTGGAAAAATTTTAATGAAAGGAATGGTATTTATAGGAAAAAATTAAATTGAGAAAAAATTAAAATTAATTCAATCACCGTTTCGGTCACTGTTTAAGTTCAGCGACCGTTGTCACTGAACGTTTAGGCTAGCCACGACCTCTCGTGGCTCGCCTTCGCCCGTGGGCGAGCCAAGCGGCCAATTCTACAAGCCGCTCGGCTCAATTGCCACATTTACGTGTAGTTCAGTTTACTCCCATTAATTATGGGTTGGAGAGGAAAATGTTGGAGACCTTTGATGGTGTCAGTTGCATATGAGATGAGTACAATTGCATGTAGCATTGAGAAATGTATAGATGGGGGTAGGAAACAAATGAATAGGTGGATAAGGTTGTTGTAAAGAGATGATACTTGGTCCAAATATATGGACTAAAAGAGATGATACTTGAGATCGAAATAGATATCGACGTAATTATATTGAAAAATCTATTAATCAATCTAATTATTTTTTCCATTTTGGCTTTCTTTTTTAAAATTTATTTTTCTCTAAACTCACTTTCAATCAGATTCTTTCAATAAAATAATTTTGTACATGAACTCATATTTTTTTCCTATTTTTTAATCATACATTTACTTTAAATATCACTTTTCATAATATTTATCTTTTTTTAAAAAAAAAAAATCTCTAACAACTCCTGTGCTAAACAAATTTAGAAGTAAAATTTTTAAGTTGAAAAACTCGGTTAGTCAAAGTTAACAAGTATTAAATATAGAAAAAGTGTAATACTATAAATTATTTCTCTCTTGGACAGTCATTATCTAATTTTCATTTAAATCGTGGTTGAAAACTAGAAATTGAGAGGGGTGGCTTTAGATAACATATGAGATTATGGTATGAGACGAAGGTCGGTGATGTACAGTTGGTATTAACTATATAATATGTTCGAAGCAATCTCAATGTGTGAGATTTCAATGGGAATGAACAATGTTACAACATTAGAATATATAATAGCATATCTTATAATCAATTTGAATATATGTTTATTGTCACATTTCGGCTTCAGGTGGGCCTTGGGACAAAAGAACGTGGGAAAAGCCGTGTTTGAATTGCCACCTATTCATCGACCAGGACAGGTGTCTATGCTTTGATGGCTGTTTCAATTGTCAACCCTACAACCCATAGTTTTTTTTTTTTTTTCTATTCTTTTCTCTTCTTACCTAAAGTTCAATTATTATACATTTAACATTTCATTTATATTTTATGAAAAATGAGCATTTTAACGATTAGACAAGAATTTAAGTCCTTATTTAACAATCATTATTTGAAAAAAATGGTGTTTTGAATAGTGATATTAAAAAAAATGTGTTATTAAAAACTAGGAAAATTTTTGAATATTCATGTAAAATATTTTATTGTGTAAATATATAGTTAAAATTGAGTATGTATAAAAACGTTTGAAAATAATGGTTTCGATCAAGACTTCAATCCATGGAGGATTAGTTGGGGGAGGGCAGTTTTGTAATTCCCTATTCTTGTACAGATTGATAGATGAAATATGTGTTGGATAGCTGTCCACAAACCCAAGAGTAGTAAACGTGTGGATTGGAGCCTGAGAAAGCAGTAGAGCTAACTGTGAACTATCTCTTTGTTGAGTGGAAATTAAAGTGATTGAATAGTTCAACACAGGAAGAGGTTAAGTGCGTCGCTTATCAAAGTTTGAGAATTTTTGATTTTATAAATTTGGAGATTAACGAAACACTAAATAAAATTGCAGAAACTT
>CAIGRP010121795.1:0-24385 GCA_903798385.1 Fraxinus cuspidata
TAGAAATCGATGACATGATTCGTTAGTATTGTAACTGTTATTTTCAACTAGATGGAGGAGGCATCGATCCCCAGGTCTGAGCCTGAATGACCATGAGGGTCTATTATCTAATGAGAAGCAGGATGTGAATGGTACGTATGTGAAGTATAAGGAATTCAAAATTTTAAAGACTCTCATCTTGTTCTCTAGTATACAAACTAAAAATTGATGACATGTTCGTCAATATTGTAAAAGTTATATTGAACTAGATGGAAGAGGCATCGACCCCCAACGTCCGTACCCGAATGACCATGAAGGTCTATTACCTAGTGAAAAGTAGGATACGAATGGTTGTTTGTGAAGTATAAGAAATTCAAAATTTCAAAGTCTCCAATCTTGTTCTCTAGTATACAAACTAGAAATCAATGACATGTTCATTAATATTGCAAATGTTATTTTGAACTAGATAAAGGAGGCATCGAGCTCGAAGTGTCTTGCCCGGAGAACGAGGAAGTTCCCTTAGGTTGTGACGTCATGGAGGCAGATGGTAAGTTTTGTATTGGAGAAGTTATACAAAGTTAAATTTTGCTTATATATTATAAGAATATTAAATTGAAAACTAATGTTGAATACCTTCTCATGATTTAAATGCAGATGGTACAACAATGTTGGATGATGTCATGGAGGAAACTACGCTACACACTTCTAATGCTATGGTCTAACCTGAAGGTAAGTTCCCAAAGAAGGATTCATGATATTGACTTTAGGTAGCCGAGCAGATAATTAGATATTGGTAGGTTATGTTATGTTATTATTTGGCCTTTTTGGATAAGTTATTTGGCCCATACTACTTTTGCGTAGGTGATGTCGCTGACATACCGATGGCGGCCACCATACCCTTCGAAGGCAACGATGCAGTTAACACGAAGAGGCCGCGATCCACATGCCTTCGCTTCCCTGCATCATCTACCAAGACTCCACACACCAATGGAAGGAGGAAGAGAGTCAAGAATTAGTGTCCAAGAAGTTTTTTAATGATAAACACTACTTGTTTTGGAAATTTTGGATGTATGATGGATGTTGATATCTTTGTGATATGTGAACTATTGAATTTAGCAGACATCGTCAAGTTTACAGTTTCTTTTGTATGCGACATTCAGGATAATGCAATTATCAATTATTTATTGTACTTTTATCATGGATTCATATGGTAACGTCAGCCAACTTCAAAAATGAAAAGAAACTTCTGTCGGGACCGACCGATATTTTCACTTTCGGGATGTGATGAAATATTTTGTATGTGACCTTAAACACGACTAATGTTTGCAAATGGTAACAGAACTCCACTGATAATATAACTTCCAAAAGTATAACACAAGCATTGTGAGATGCAAAAAAACAAACATGGACAAGTTATGAACCGAAACATTTTGTCAGGACCGACATTTGAGCTATTGGAATGTAATGAAGTAATTTGCCTACATGAGAAATTTGTTGTAAAGTTATTGCTACACGACTAAATATTTGCGAATGATATTGAAACGATAATGAAAATATAACTAAAAAATGTACAACACCATCATCTGGTGATGCAAAATACAACTTCAACCAGTTTCAGACATCAAGCCTATTTACGCGAGAGGTGTTACAATGGGGTTGGAGTAAGTGGTTCAGTTATGGCCAACTCTACAATAGCAAGTGCATTTATTAATTTTTATGATAGACTCGTATCTAGATTGTTTGCATCGTATAGGTGGTCTACCTGGAGGGCAACGTACAATATGTGAGAAATAGGAATAGATCTAATTTCGTTCCACTTCTGCACAACATGATATATTACTTCGCTATAAGCACCCCTCCAATAATCCTCTGTGTAATAACATGAGCATAGATCGTACAATGATGTATCTCTCAAGCATGCAGCATGAGTTGCATGAACACATGGCATACAGTTAGTTAGAACTCATGACAAGTGCACGTATTTTTCAAAAAGTCTACCATGTCCGTGTCAGTAGATATACCAACTATTGTTAAGTTGTCTGTTAAGGCATGAGCTCGAAGCCTAAAACCAGCTTCGAATATTATCTGTAATTCTTCTCCATCCTCGATGATAATAAGGTACTACATTTGGTTGCATTTGTTCGACGTTCATAAAATCACTTCTGTATAGTACTCCGAATGGGTTCGACCGAGCATGTGATCTGTAACGAACGAGCATGTCTCAACATTAAGTTCAAAGATTCCGCATTGTTGTTTTTCATAATGTTATATCATTGTCCAGCGAATAGTGCTCGTGACCAATATGAAGAACTTACTCCCTCCAAGTACCCACAAGTTCCTGTACTTACTCTAAGGATTTGTCCTATAAGTCATTTGAACTCTTCAGCACGATGAGTTTTAACAGCTCATTCGAATAAAAAAATTGAACTTGCGTTGTTGAACCGTGGGATCAACTTCTTTTCCATATGCCACATATAACAACCATGGTGAGACAAAGAAAATAAGTGACTAATGGCTTTTTCAATATTAGTTTTCCTGTTGGAAACAAATACCAGTTCATTTGAGTCATCTATAAGATCTTTCAACTTCGACAAAAACCACATCCACAATTTATTTGTTTTAGTATCTACGATCTCCCATGCTAAGGGATAAATTTGTTTGTTGGCATCTTGGGCAGTTGCCAGCAAAAGTGTACCTTTGTACGGACCTTTCAAGTGACTACCGTCAACATAAAATCTAGGAATAAGTAATGAAACTTGTTACGGGAATCAACTTCGATGTGGTTTACTGTCTCCGGGTTACTCTATCCTAGGACGTGACGGTATGAAGACAATTTTTGAAAACTCTCATCCGGTCTACCATGTAGCATGTGTAAAGCAGCCATATTTTCCCTACGTACTTTGCTGTAACTGATTTTGAAACCAAACTCATGTTCCATGTCACGTACAATAGCAGTAGGATCATATGATCAGTTTGGATTATCCAATCTTCCCAATATGTGCTTGGCAATTACAAAACTTGTGGCATTTTAATGTACGCTACGACGAAAATCTATAGAACAAGTGTGCACATTGATGAATTTACAAATCACGAAGATTACAGGGTGCTTCACTGTCGAAGCTCGTAACATCCATATGCAATTATAGTCCGCGTATACAACGGTTAGCTTTTTGATCGTTGACCTGCTTACTCATAATTGGAACTTTTCGCGCAAGGCAAGTACACAAATTTTCGAGTACAACTTTTTCTTGCTCAAGAATATTTGCCTTTTGGGAAGATCAGATGTATTCACACTTGTAATCCATTCGACACTATCCAAATTCCTGGAATGTGATGAAATTTGCTCGTCATTGCCAACAAAATTAACAGCCTTTGAACCATATAACTGGTTATCCAAGTTGGCATCTATTGGTGTAGCCCCAATATCAAAAATTAGAGCGTCAAGGGCATTATCGTTTGAGACACTATGCAATTGATCGACCTCATCATGTTGTACGTTTTGGTGAACATCCGCTGCGACAAACGAAGGATTTTGGAAATTTGTTTCCCTCCCCATGTTAACAATTGGAGGCTCGACTTCCAAAATAGTAACGCATATAGCAGTTTTCTTATGAACTGATATATACTAATTTGAGTCTTCATCTTTGCATATTTCGATCAGAGGTATATTCATGTTCGGGACTTTGAACTTGAGTTCAATTTGAGTGCGAGGATTAAGAAAACCAAGTTTGTCCTTCAATTGTAACACAAAACCATCTAGAGTGATACATGTCGGAATTACAATGGAAGTGTTTTGTCCCCTTTCCACTTCCATTCATCATCCACATAAATAAACTTTCTCCCATGCGATACGATGAATTTCAAACAATTACTCATACCTGAAAAGTTGATATTGCAATGATAAGAATTCTGCACAATCAATATATCGATATTTAATAGCATGAAAGTGACACATTCGAATATTAAATCCGTACAATAGTAAAAGGTCAAACTGCCAGTTGAAATGTCTATCCCGACGTTTCCAAGCCTCAAATTCGACAGTTGAAATGTCTATCCCGAGAGTTCCTAAATGTCAAGTACGACGACCCGACGGTTTCTAAATGTCAAATTCGACAATGAACTAAGTGTGTTCATCAATATTGCACTATCGAATGATAGAATCTTCTTTCCAAATAATTTCCATAATAAATCATTAAAGAGTTCTTCATAACATTTATTAAGTTTGATTGAAAAAAATTATTCAAAACAATAATGATCACTCAATTTTCAACTATAATAGGATAATATCCTCCTAATAAATAACTCATGTTTCATTAAATATGGAATCCTTTCCACCAACATTTTGTAAATAATATTAGTATATTAACTCCAAAAGATTTGAAAAACCAAACAAATCAATGAATAATAATTTTAAAAATTTCTTATAAATTTCACCATATTACATAAACATTTCAAAGTAACAGTAAGTTACAACATACAAAAAAATGGAACATGCTAACCTCTCAAAATGGATATTGATTCCAATAGTAATGCCTTCTTGATGAAGAAATGAAGAAGATGGTTAGAAAGTTATGATTTGTTAATGTTACAAGAAAATGGTTTGTGCTCACTTTTCAAAATATTTTTTCATTGTTTTTTATTAACAAATTCATATTACCCATTGTAATATAGATATATCAAATATTTATAGTACAAAAATTAAATCATCACATCATAGTATTAATGACTTTCAAATCAAGCATTAATGAGCATTAAATGCTCCTAAAAAAGTCAACAAGGGTAAATTGGACATTTCACACAAAAATGTGACATATTTGAGCACCATTAATAAAAATGACAAATTTTATTGTACTTTTCAAATTTAGTGATATTTATGAAAAATCCCTAAAAGACGAATGCTCTTAATTCCAATTCTATCATGTTTTAATAGATTGATCAGAATTTTCATAATAAAATAATTCAACCAATGCAATGATCAGTTGACTAGATGTAGTGGGGTAGAGTACATTTTATTTATGTGACTATGTTACCCTCCATGTTTATAGCAAAATTATATGATTGTTCCTCAATTATTTTACACTTCCTAACAATGAATGGAAAATGGTAGTTGGCAAAGAGCAATTACATTTGACTTATCAATTAATGTGGACGTGTAAGGTGTGGCAGAAATAGGGCCCATTTTAACGCTCAAAAATCAATTATTTGTGAAAAAGAAGCACTTTCAAACATAAGATTAAAAGCAAAATTTTATTTCACATTTGTGTTATATCTGTATTTACTAATTTATATAATTTTCATTTAACATTTGACGCCCTTGTTTGGTGGAGATTAAAATCAAATTTTTAATAGATTTTGATAACAATTGGTAATATGTGTGATTGAAATTAATTATTGAGTTTGACTTTTAATTTCCACCAAACGGGGACATTATGCAAGTAACATCACCAAAGTAGTGTCGGATTATAATCCTTAATTAGAGTCATTTCTAACAAAGTCAAAATGTGACAATCCACATATGAGATTCCATGTTGGTTTCAAGTTGCATGATGAGTTCCACAACTATAAATAGTAGATGATTTGATGATACTAAAATAGTTATTCATGTTGAAACTCTATGACAGATCGTCGGATAAACTTGTTCAGGTAATAAGCATCCATATACTCTCTCCAAGTTTTCCCACTTTAGTTTGTAAGATCAAAAAAGCTAAACAAATAGGGTCAATGACAAGGGCATTTTCCAGGGAGTGAAGTAGCAGTTTTTGATTGGCAATGTTTTCCTTAATTTTTATTTAACTGCCACGAGAAAATGCCAATTGTATGTATGTATGTATGTATGTATTTTTTCCCGTCACTTACCCTGTCCCTATAGCATTTCTCTTGTAAGATTAACTACTTCTTTAAAAGAGAGAGTACTCTGTACTATATGTACAACCCTATCTGAAATAATGCATTGGCTAGGGATGGCATAAGGATTTTCATCATGGCATATATCATACTCCCATAACTCTTTGCAATTAATATGTCACTAGTACTACCGTTAGTTAATCAATTAAACAAATAAAAAAGTTGTCAATAAACAATAAATAAATACATTGATATTAAGATAGTATTTTTCCCCTCGCATTGGATCTTGAGCACTATATGTACTTAAACATTATGAATTTGAGGGCTAGGAAACATGGGTAAAAGTTGGAAAATTTCATTAGGGAGATTTTGTCATGGAAGAGATAATAAGATTAGAATTGTGGGACAAGGTGAAAAACCAATCGATCATTAGTAATAAGGTCAAGAACCGAAAAAAAAAAAACATTTGAATCAAGGTCATGAACCAACCAAAAAAATTAATTAAATAAATAAAGGAAAAGAAAAGGGAAAAAGTTTAAGATGTCATTGAATTGGTTTGTAAATGTGCTATAAGGTAGCTGTATGAAATCAAATAGAAACTAACGAACAAAATCAATATTGACCTTATAAATATGTTACGATTGGAGTTTTAAAAAAAAATGACTTATGTTTTTCTTAAAAAATTCTACTAAATGCATATTTTAAAAATCAAGGAGGAATAATTGTAGGGCTTGATTTAAAATGAAATTTCTTAAGATAAAATGTTGCAATCTTAGCAATTCATTAATCGCGTTGAAATTTTCTTTTCGCGCTACAATATTTTATACTTCTTTTGTAATAGATTTAAAATTATTCCAAAAGCTTCTTATTAGGAAAAGTAATAAATTGCATCAAAAGACGAAGATAATTTTTTAAGTTGACAACTGATTTCCCACTAGGGACTCATGAAATAGAATAATTACTGACAAAAACCAGCATAGGATAATGACATGACACATTAAGTTCTAAATAATAAATAACCCCACAGAGAACAAGAGGGCTTCAAATTTATGAGTTAATGATTTGTACCAAATATATATTGGAGGATAAGATTCAAAATGAGAGCCCTTTAGCAACAGTAGACACCTATTACAGAGTGAATGGTACAACTCTCCTATAAAAACTACATCCCTCTAGAAGCTCTTTCACATTCACACAATTTACAATTCTTAAAGCCATGCCTACTGCATTCTTGTTGGTTCTCTTTGTAGCGATAGTGGCTTTGGCTATTCCATCCATTACCAAACACAATCCATCTCGTCCACATTCACATTTACCCATCCCAGAGCAATGGGAACAATACTCGGAGGGTTATGGTGAAGGAATAGACCAAGAATTGAAGAACAAGCACAAGCACAAGAAGAAGCATTCTCATTCACCTTCATCGGTGCCAGAGCACAAATGGGAAGAATACTCCGAGGATTTTGGTAAAGGAATCAACCAAGAATTGAAGAACAAGCACAAGAAAAAGTATTCTCTTGCACCAGCACCGGCGCCAGAATAGAAAAACAAGCACAAGAAGAAGCATTCTCATTCACCTAAACCGGTGCCAGAGCACAAATGGGAAGAAGTTAAAATTGTAAAGTATGGAAGAGATAATTCAGCTCTCGATGGTTAGCTTCATCAATATCAGGTATAAATAATTACAAGAAAAATATTCAAGATAGTACACATAGTTGTTGGTTCCTGAATTCAAGGAAGATGTTGGAATAATATTACAACATAATGTTAGTTCTAGCAATATTGAATAACACAACAAACACCAGCAATGAATCGTTGAAGGAATACTGATGTGTTAGCTATTGAGGTGGAGCTAATGAATGAGTTGGAATCTGATGGAGCATCTTAACTCTTGACACCCACTTCAAGCTGGACGGCAAAGGAGTGACTCCAAGCTTGTCTTTTAAGAAGAAGAATCTTGAATGAGTGAGTCTTTTGGTTAGCAAGTCAGCTATCTGATTAGAGGATGGCACATCTTGACTTCTAGCTCCTTTCCAAGCACTTTATCTCTGATAGAGTGAATATCTAATTCAATATGCTTTGTTCTTGCGTGGTACACTGGATTTACAGCCAAGGCACTAGCACTTATATTTTCACACCATAGAATATGGCAATTCAAGTTCCTTAAAGAGTGATTGGATCCAAGCTATCTCTGATGCTGCTGAAGCTAATACTCTATACTCAGATTCTGTACTTGATCTAGCAACTACATGTTGCTTCTTTGAGGACTAGGCAACTAGATTTTCTCCCAAGTAGATACAATAGCCTGCAGTCGACCTTCTGTCATCTGGGCAGGATGCCCAGTCCATATCTGAATATACTTTTAGGTCCAGTCTATTACACCTTTGTATCCACAGCCCTCAATTTATTATTCCTTTCAAGCACTTAAGTACTATTTTCAAAGCTTGCCAGTGAGTTGAAGTTGGGGATTGTAGAAATTGACTTAATTTGTTCACAGGAAAAGTAATGTCTGGCCTAGTATGAGTTAGATATTGAAGTGCTCCTACTGCACTTCTATAGATTAAATGAATTTTTAATGGTTCACCTTCTGCCTTTGACATGGTTTTGTATGCTAGAATTGGAGTTAGGCATGACTTGAGATTTTCCAATTCAAATTTTCTAAGCAACTCACCAATATACCTTGCTTGCGTCAAGTGGAGACCTGATCTATGCCACATCACTTTGATTCCCAGAAAGCAATGAAGTTGCCCCATATCTTTGAGTGTAAACTTTTGGTTTAATTCATTTATGAATCTATGTAATAACCCTTTATCATTCCCAGTTACTACAATGTCATCAATGTAGATGAGTGCAAATATGACTTGTTTCTCATTTTTGAAGTGGAACAGTGAGGTGTCTGCAACTCATTGCTTGAATTTCCAGTTCATCAGTGTTGACTACAGTTTGTCATGCTAGGCTCTAGGTGCCTGCTTCAACCTATAAATTGCTTTTCCCAATTTATAGACATGATCAGGTTTTGATGGATCTACAAAGCCATCTGGTTGGCTCATATATACCATTTCCTCAAGTTTACCATTTAGGAATGCATTGTTGATATCTACTTGTCTGATTTGCCATCCTTTAGATACTGCCATAGTGAGTATAACTCTTAGGGTTGATGCTTTGATTACAGGGCTGAAGGTTTCATAAAAATCAACCCCAGGTTCTTGATGATATCCCTTAGCCACCAATCTTGCCTTAAGCCTTTGGACAGGTCCATCAGTATTGTATTGTGTTCTGAAAAACCACTTATTTCCTACTATGTTGTAAGCTGGTGATGGTGGCACAAGCTTCCAGGTTTTTGTTTTCATGAATTCTTCCTCCATAGCTTTCTTCCACTCTTTGCTTATTAAGACTTCATTCAGGTTCCTTGGTTCTGATATTTCAAGGCTGCTGCCAACTGATTTTTCCAAAAATACATTTGGTTTGAAAACTCCTACCTTTGCTCTTGTGATCATAGGGTGTTCTATTAAGTCCCTTGCTCTTGACTGAGGCCTGACTTGTTGCTGATTTACCACATCATCTGATTCAGCATTTTCATCATTCTGTGGCGCCTCAAGTTATGTTTCAACTCCTTGATTCACTACTTGATTGTTCATACCTTCATCACTTCCATTGTCACCATTTCTGTTTTCAATTTGACTATCACTTAAGCTGAAAGGTGAGTGATGTTCAGCATAGGTTGCTTCAGGAAGAATAGTATCAACATGATTTGAGATAGGTTCAGAATAATTTGGTTGAGGTGAGAACTGAAAATAGGTTACTACAGACTCTGGAATCATAGAGTTTTGTTGCTTTTGAACAGAAAACCAAGACTCAAAAGGGAACTCAAGTTCATTAAACATAACATGTCTTGAAATATAGACTCTGCTTGCGAATGATAAACATTTATAACCTTCATGGGAGTCACTATAACCAATGAACACACATTTGGTTGAATGGAAGCTGAATTTGTGCGTTTGGTATGGCTTTAAATAGGGGTAGCAAGCACATCCAAAAATCCTTAATGACTTGTAGTCGATTTCTTTCCCAAATATAGCCGGATAAGAGGACTGCATTTTGAGCGAAAGTGTAGGCAATCTGTTGATTAAGTAGGTTACAGTTTGGAAATATTCCCACCAATACTTTAATGGCATTTTGGCTTGAGCTAAAAGAGTGAGGCCTGTTTCAGTTATGTGCCTATGCTTCCTTTCAATTCTACCGTCTTGGGCTGAAGTATGTGGGCATGGATGTCTGAAATCAATGGACTCTCGAGTCAGATAAGTTTTGAAGGATCTGTACTCTTCTCTCCAATCAGCCGCAGGGTTTTTATTTTCCTTGGAAGCTTGTTTTCTACTAGCTTCTTAAAATGAACAAAAACATTAAATGCTTCAGGTTTTTGTTTTAGAGGGAAAATCCAAGTGACCCCACTAAAATCATCAAGGATGTTATGTAGTACTTGAAACCAGATATTGACTGAATTGGTACAGGTCCCCATAGGTTAGTGTGCACAAGTTCAAGTGGTGTTTTGGCATGAGAAGTTGAAAGAGCAAAAGGCAACATGTGGGATTTGCCAAACTGATAGGCATCACAGAAAGATTTGCTATCATTTTCATTCAACTTTTGATTACAAGTTTTGAGCACTTGAGCTACTACTTGGCTAGATGGGTGTCCAAGTCTCATGCGCCATACATTAGTTTGAAGATTCAAAGAGTCTTGACTGGAATTTAAACTGGGATCAGTGGAAGATGTATCACAGCAATACTTATTTGAGGCAGCAGACATCTGAGATTGACCTTGGGTGTTTAGATGAGGGAAATCCAGTTGATACAGTCCTTTTTAAGCATCCCTTGTAGCATCACTTCCTTCGTTAGCTTGTCCTTGATAAAACAACAGTTAGAATAAAATTCCATATAGACATTGTTATTAGAAGTTAATTGTGACACACTGATGAGGTTTTTTTATGATTTCAGATACATGTAGGAGTTTATTTAACATAAGTGACTTGTTGTTTAAAGTAGGAAGACGAGATATACCAAAATGGGAAATGTGAAGCTTATTTCCATTTTCTACCATTATTTCTTGCTTACCAATATACTCAGTAGATGATGAGAGATTTTGCATATATGCAGTAATGTGGTTGCTAGTACCAGTATCAGCAAACTAGGCAGGATCATTCAGAGTACTTAGAGATGCCATAAACGTTGGTGGTGCTATTGATAAGGAGTTGAAGTTGGTCCTTTGATTTGGTGGTGCTCCTGTATACCGTTCATCATAGCCGAAGTTGAAAATGTTGGCTTTATGTCCAATTTTTCCACACACCTGGCAGGTAGGTCTATCATCACCATTGAAACCACCTTCTCTATTTCTTCATCTTCTTCCACCTCTGAAGTAGTTAGAAAATCTTCCATTGGTGATTGGTTTGTGAGTTCTGATGTGATGATGGTTTGGGCCATATCTTTAAGTGAAATTTATTGAAGTTTGATCAAGACCAATTCCTACCATTTCATTTCTCATTGTAGTCAGATGTTTTCCGCCTACTTTCATAGGTCATTAATGTTGATTGCAGTTCTGTCCAAGAGATGCCTTCTCTACTGTGAATTTGAACAACAATGGGAGTGTAATCTTCATCCAGACCTACAAGGACTTGAGTAACCAAGTCAGAGTGGGAAATAGCCTTACCAGCAATTTCCAGATTATCTGCCAGCATCTTCACTTTGTTCAGGTATTGGTCAATACTCATACTACCTTTCCTTGCCTTCTGAAGTTCACCAGTAAAAAAAAAATCCTGGACCTATTTTGAATCCCATCGCTTTCCTTCATGGCTGTCCATAGCTCATTTGAGGTTTTAGCACCCATCACTCTCATAGCAATATCTGGAGTTATTGAGGAATAGAGCCAACCCATGAGTAGTTGTTCTATCGACATCTACTGATTATACTCTGGGTTTCTAGTCATTTCAATGATGGTTCCACCTTCACCAGCAATTCAGCTCCAACAAATTCTGGAGGACACATCTTTGTTCCCAGAATGTAGCCTTCAAGGCTATGACCACGAATGATGGGCAGTATCATGTTCTGCCATAGAAGAAAATTGTTTTTATCAAGCATGATTGATACTACTTGAGTTTAAGTTTGCACGAATGGTGAGAGATTTGGATTTCCTTGCATTGCAGCATAATTGCTGCTAGAGATGGATGCAGAAACTGAGTTTCCTCCTGTGTTTGTGGAGTATTATCGGCGTTTGCCATAGATGCTCTGATACCAAGTTAAAATTTTAAAGTATTGAAGAGATAATTTAGCTCTCGATTGTTAGCTTCATCAATATCTGGTACAAATAATTACAAGAAGAATATTCTAGATAGTACATATGGTTGTTGGTTCCTGAATTCAATGAAGATGTTGGAATAATATTACAACAGAATGTTAGTGCTAGCAATATTGAATAACACAACAAATGCCAGCAATGAATCCGTTGAAGGAATGCTGATGTGTTAGCTGCTGAGATGGAGCTGATGAATGCGTTGGAATCTGATGGAGCACCTTAACTTTTGACAGAAGAATACTCGGAGGCTTTTGGTGAAGGAATCAACAACGAATTGAAGAACAAGCACAAGCAAAAGAGGAAGCATTCTCATGCACCTGCATCGGCGCCAAAGCACAAGAAGAAGCATTTTCATCCACCTTCACAGGCCTCAGCTCTAGCATAATTAGAATGGTATTTAGTAGCAATAGAAAATGCCTACAATGTAATGGTGAATTTCTAGCCTATTTGGATTTTGTTTTGTCACCACATCGATATTTGGCAACTCTATTATGTGGTTCAATAATATATCAAATTCTTTTGATGTTCGGTTAAAATATTATTATTATCATCATCATCATCATGATCATCATCATCATGATCATCACCATCATCATCAAGCCCCCTTGGTTTTGATAAAATAGATTTTAAGTAAATTTTGATAAAAGTTGATGAAATATGTGATTAAAAAGATGATAAAATTGCTGGTACTATAAAATGTACGATTGAAAATGAGTTTAGAAAAAAAAATGGTGCCAAAGAGAGGCTAAACAAATCACTAAAGCTAGTTGGTAATATAGCAAGAATTCTCAACTTTAGACCAAATGATTTATTTTCACTTGAAAAAGAACTCCGATGCGCAAAACTTTGAAAGGTTAAACTTTCCAGTTTGTATGCAATTTAATGACCCAAATTCATAGGAAATTTTATAAGCGAGATTTTGAAAACTTAAAAAAACTATGCACTCTTTTTAAAAAAAATTAAATATAAATTAAGAAAATGCTAAGAAACATAGAATGATTTGTGTGCATTTTTCATTTAAGGGAATTTTGACATTTTACATCACTGAAAGGAAAAAAATAAAAAATAAAAAACCATGATGCTTTGGTTGGTTTTATACAGATTTTAGAGAGAAAAATCATTGTGATTGTAATTGACAATATTAATGGCTTATTATGAAACTTTAATTAGAAATATAAATGTTGGGCAAATTATTGTCAAACGACCTCCCACGCTATGATGTTATATCATTAATTATTTATTCGGTATCGACCAAATGACTGAAGTGAAAATTGACACCTCTAATGGAATGACCTGAGCATATAACTATTTTGGGTCATTGGAAATAGTCTAATTCAATTATAGCTGCTCATGACCTACCCTTTACTCCTTTGATGGCTTTTGGTGTTTGTCCCATTTATTTGTCATCTATTGTTCTCCTTTTTAGAACTAATTAATTACCTAACCTGAAAGCCTAATATATTACTATATATTGACAGTCTCTTTGTATTGAATGAGACATGTTATTGCCCTAGCCCCTTTTTGAGAGAAAATCGACTGCTCTTTCTCGGCTTAGTGCTTCCTATTGTATTGTTTTCTCCTTGTTTCTGTTAGCTTTTGTGGATATAGTGTGACTGCAATATACTCTCATTTTATGTCCTTTATGAACAATACAAAAACAACCGGGGTTGGATAAAGGTTGTAAGATATTGGGTTGTGATTTGGTGGTACGATATCGATAGTTTATGATAAACTGAGCCTGAAAAGCCTTAGATGTGTGAATTCTGGCGAAGATCCGACTAGAAATCGGCAAAAAGACAGATCGAAAAATCTGTCCAATTTTTTTTTTTACAAAAATTGAACCTGCAACTGTATTTTTTGGCCAAACCAGTTGCTGCCAAAACCACAGGCACACTATACATGTAGAGACACGGACGTCAGTGGTACGTGTGGTGACGACGGCAAACGACGGCGCGTGAAGATTTTGGTGGAGGCATGTGGAGTCGCATTCGTAGTCGCCTAGGGAAGATTTCTTCAGACAAAATACTTCTAATGCGATTTCTAATGATTTGGTGTTGTTAGTATTCTGTTTCAATTTATACAATGGAATCTGAACGATTTTGCCCCTACACGTTTGTGATTCGATTTTTTGCTCGATTGGTTTCCATAGTTGTTGGAGACTTTAGGACGAATAGTGGTGGCCTTAAATTGGTAAATTCGTATCTCTCATTATTTACGGACTTAGATTAGTCTATTCTTGTTAATTGGCATATCTCGTTTAATTTTCAGGACTAGCGTGTCATTGTGTGGGGGTGACAATAGTATTGGGGTTATCGTGTGGGCTAACCATTGCTTATGCTAGAAATTAGGAACTATGTGTCTTTAATTGTTACGTGATTAAACTATTCATTTGATAAAAATTAGCATATTATCTCTATGATATATTGTACGTGAAACTATTTGGTTGGCATATCTCTTCTTGCAGCGTTAATTTATTAGAATACATAAACTTTACCCATTTGAACATTTCCTTGATCTAAAATCGAGAATCTTATGAAATCTTGGGAATCTAGAACGGTGTATACTATTTGCGATCCTATGTCTACTTTATATAGCTTGATTGTGATTCTATATATTTTTTGATTGATTATTAAAATGAAAACTCAAAATTTTGATTTGAGAACTTTTAACGGAAACTGTCATTTTTCAATCTGCCATAAAAATGAGAGGTATTTTGGTTTAACAAAGATTTCAAAAGTCATTGATAGCAATTTTCGTGTTGATTTTTCAAACGAACAAAAAGAAGAAGCCAATGAGCTTACTTATACTTTAATTATTTTACGCTTGGTTGATGTCATTCTGAGAAAAGTGGGTAAACTGAAACCACTAAAGAATTTTGGGAAAAATTGGAAGACTTGTATTCTTAGCATTTTGCTTGAGTGTTTTTTTCAGTTTTAAAAAAGATCATTCAAATGATCATGATAACAACTTAGACGTATTTAATAAACTTGTTCAATATATTGTTAATGAGAAGAGTTAGTTTCTTATACATACAAGGCTATAATTTTCCTTCATTCCATATCTGGTACTATGAGAAAATTAAGAGTGCGATTAAGTAATATATGGATACTTTGACGTCTAAAATTGTCACTGACTCTCTTAGAAATAAGGAAATGAAGATTAGAGCTAAAAACATGATAAGAAAATCGGTGAAATTCACATGATGGGGAGTAAAACTCAATTTAGGTAAAATAGTCATGTTGATTTCCAAAGTGGCGGCGAGTCAAATAGTAATGGAGGTAAAAAGAAGGGCAATGGTAGGTCTAGACTAAAATCTAGGACCAATGTTAAGAAATACTATGGCCATTGGAACACAGTGCATTTTATAAAAGATTTCTATAAAAAGAAAGGTAAGTTAAAGGGTAACAAAAGAGATGTAGTCAATGTATTGTCTTCTATTTCCAATACTGATGATGGTGAGGTTTATATGACTACAAGTTCTATTGCTTATCTTGTTGAATTGAATTTAACTTCCAATTCTCGTTTAAATGAGTAAATACTTGATTTTGGTGCATCTTTTCAAGTGACATTACAAAAGGACTAGTTTGAAAATTTGGATGAATCAAATGATGATCATGTTGTGTTATGTGACAATTTTGCTTATACTATTATTGGAATTGGTTATATATTTTTTAAAATTTGACACTGATTTTGTGTATACTTCAAAAGATTTTAGATACATTCCTGACCTATCTAGGAATTTAATCTTAATATGAAGATTTGAAAAAGCTGACTTCACTGCTAAAATTGGAAATGAAATTTTAAAATTGGTTAAGGTTGCACTTGCTCTTATTAAAGGAATAAGAAAAATGATATTTATATCACTATTGTGGAAGTGATAAGAGGTTTAGATTCTTCTATATTTTCTGCTAAGGCTGATCACACACATAAATGGTACAATAGACTAGCACATGTGGGTATTAAGGTGCTTAAACTCCTTAATGGAAAATGTACATATGGAAATGACGTGTGTCTGATTTATAAAACTAAAGGCATGCTTGAATATGTACATTCGAACTTGTAGGGTCCCGCTAGTAGTTCCACCTCAGGTGAAAATAGGTATTTCTTGTGTATTTTTGATTATTACACAATAAAAGAGTGGGTTTATCTTTTGAATGATAAGTCTAATACTTTTCACTGCTTCAATAATTGGAAAAGACAATTTAAGAACCAAACTGGCAAGATGATCAAGTTTTTGAGAATTGATAATGGCCTAGAGTTTTTTAACGTCGAATTTCACAATTTGCTCAAAGAAAATGGAATAATTTGGCATAACACTGTTATTTACACTCCCCAACAAAATGAAGTAGTTGAAAGGATGAATAGAACCATAATTGATAAAGTGCATTGCATGATGTTAAGTTCTGGTGTCTCCAAGTCTTTTTGGGAAAAAGCTGCTATGATTGCTTGTTATTTGATTAATTTGACTTCATTTGCTGCATGGAATGGTGATACTCCTCATGAAAAATGGTTGGGTAAACTAAGTGATTATACTATGTTTAGAACTTTTGGCTATGCTGTATTTTCTCATCAGGGTAAGGGAAAACTTGAACCTAAAGCTAAAAAATTTGTTTTTCTAGGTTACTCTGAAGGTGTCAAGGACTACAGGTTGTGGGATAGAAGCTAAAAGAGAGGTAAGATCATTGTGAGTAAAGATGTTACATTAAGGTTGTGGGATAGAAGCTAAAAGGGATTAAAATCATTGTGAGTAAAGATATTACATTCAATGATGACAAAATGCCGTACTTTAAAACTGAATCTGAACCTGTAAGTGAAGAAGAATAAGGTGAAGAGAGATATCAGTTGGAGTTGGAGTTGGAGTTGGGAAAACTTAGCACATCCATCCCTGCTACCTCTAGTGAGATGGAGACTCAGGTTCAACAATCTGAGGTGGAGAATGGAGAGGAAATAGGGATAAAAGAGCATCCTGAGGAAGATAATCTCTTAGCAAATTATAACTTAACTAGGGATAGAGAGAGAAAACAATTAAGAGCACCTAGAAGATTTAGATATGAGTATGCGTTAGCTTTACTCACGCTAGCTATAAGGAGCTAGCTAATAAAGAGCCAAAAACTTTTGAGGAGGCGATGAATAGTTATCAATTTGAAAAGTGGTTTAAGACAATGAAAGATGAGAGAAGTTCCTTAGAAAAGACTCAAACTTGGGAACTAGTACACAGACCTAAGAATAAATCTACAGTTGATTGTAAGTTGGTCTTTAAGGTTAAGAAGGGTACCAACACATTTAAACCCTTAAGATTTAAGGCTAGGTTAATGGCCAAGAGATACATATAGAAGAATGGGATTCATTATAATGAGATTTTTTCACCAGTTGTTAAGTACACCACTATTAGGGTCATGCTTACATTGGTTGCACATTTTGAATGTGAACTTAAACAACTTGACGTAAAATTTGCTCTTTTACATGGTGAACATGATGAGCAAATATTTATGAATCAACAAAAAGGTTTTAAAGATAAACTAAAATCTGATCATGTGTGATTATTGAAAATATCTTTTTATAGCCTAAAGCAATTATCTAGACAGTGGTATAAAAGTTTTGATTCTTTTGTACTCACCAAGGGTTTCAACGGAGTAATTTGATCATTGCCTATGTTTCCAACATGATAATACTAATAATAACTATGTATTTTTTATTGCTATATGTGGATGATATGCTCTTAGTTGGTTCATAATCTAAGTGGATAAATAAAGTTGAATGGTGAATTTGACATAAAAGATCTAGGTAAAACTAAAGAATCATAGGTATGGAAATTGAAAGAGATAGATCAAATTCTGCTTTATTTTTGTATCGGTCATTTTATGTTTCAAAGATGTTGAGAAAATTTGGCTTGCATGATTGTAAACTAGTTAAATTATTTTTAGCTAATCATTTTGTATTATGTAAAGACGGGCTCTTTGTAATGAAAAAAAAATACAAGAGTAGGATTCCATACTCTAATGTAATTGGATCTATTATGTATTTGATGGTCTGTATTAGACCAAATTTCGCTTTTGCTGTTAATACTCTTAATAGATACATGTCTAATCCAGGTCTCGAGCATTGAGAAGCCTTAAAATGGATGTTAAGATATTTAAAGAGGATTAGTGATGTAGGTCTAAACTTTGGTATTAGTAAAGAAGGCGTGAAATTGAAGGATTTTGTAGATGCGGGCTATGCGTGAGATAGAGATAATAGAAAATATATCTCTTCTTACGTATTTACTTTGTCTAACTCTTGTGTTAGTTGAAAATCACAGTTACAACACATAGTTGAACTGTCTACGACAGAATCTAAATATATTGCCATCATTGAAGCAATTAAGAGGCTTTTTGGCTTAGAGGCCTGCTTCATAAACTTTTTTTTTAAAATGACTATGTGGTAACATATTATGATAGTCAATCTTCTATACATTTATGGCAAAATCATGTTTTTCACGAACGTACCAAATACAATGATGTTAGACTACATTTTATTAAAGATATTGTGTCACAAGAAGTGGTAAGACTTAAAAAAATCTATACACAATATAATCCCTCAGACATGGGAACTAAGGTGCTGCCAGTTATGAACTTTAGAAGTTGTAAAGATCTTCTAAATATCGGTAGATGTAAATAATTTCAATTTTTTTATCGGTTCTCCTTGTTTGAATTATTACTAATGGGTGATAATGTTTTATTTGTAGGTCCTCGACACCAAGGTAGATGTTTGTTGGGTGAATTGTTGTCAAACGACCTTTCGGACTATGATGTTAAATCATTAGTTATTCAGTTAGCATCAACCAAATGACTAGTGAAATATCGAAACCTCAAATGGAATGACATGAGCTTATAACTATTTTGGGCTACTGAAAGTAGCATAATTCAATGAGAACTGCTCATGGCTCGACCCTTTACTCCTTCAATGGCTTTTGTCATTTGGCCTACTTATTGGTTATCTATTGTTCTCCTTTTTGGGCTTAATCTATTACCTAACCTAAAAGCCTAGTAAATTACTATATATCGACAGCCTCTTTGTATTGAGTGAGACATGTTATTGCACTAACTCTTTTTTGAGATAAATCCGTCGTTCTTTCTCGGCTTTGTGCTTCTTGTTGCAGTGTTTTTCTCATTGTTTCTCTTAATCTTTATGGATGTTGTGTGGCTGCAATAACCCTTTTTTGTGTCTTTTGTGGAAATACAAAATCAATTGGAGTTGGCTGAAGGTTGTAGGATATTGGGTTGTGATTTGGTGGTATCGATCTCAGTGGTTTATGATAAACAGAGCCCAAAAAATATTAGGTGGTCATTTTTCCGCTTAACAATAAACTTTATCATTTCATTAAACGGCCACATCTTGGAAAAATGTAAAATTGCATCAAACTATGGGGATATAATTTATTTAAAACTATCAGAAGTAATTAAGTTGATAATGAATTAATTTCAGTTGGCAAAGTATTATGCCAAAGGCTTCTCATTAGAAAAAATAGCAAATTGCATCAAATGAAAGAAATGAAGTTAAATAAAAGCTATTGCAAATATTTAATTTGAAAACTAACTCAATTTGGGAACTCATTGAATAGATTAATTATGTACCAACTAAAACTAGCAAAATATAAAAAATTGAACTCTGAAATGTATTTGGAAAAACATTCTTAAATTATATGGTAAGAAAATTTATTTTTCGTTCACGATACAACTCAAGATTATACAAGAAAAAACCCATTTGTATATACAGACATGTGAGGTTGTCAGATTATTCATCACCAAAAGGTATTGCTAAGGGATGTATGCACCATCAGAGATGAAGGGTTGGAGGTACGGTGATGCTACGTGGGCAAGGCACCGGACACTAGCTACAATGGAGCTAGGTTTCGAACACTGTGTTCATGTAATTTGATCCCACTACCATATGTCATCTAGATTGTGTTGGTTTATGAAGATCTACGCTACATCATCTTGTTAGAATACTTCTATTATATGGGCTTCAATTTGATTATGAATTTTACGGGTTAGATGTATGGTTTGCAATAATACTTTGATGAGGCTCAATATGTTAGTGATAACTTGGGCCGTTGTACACATTACGGGCTATATTATTATAATGTTGTAATTTTAAATATGTGAGCCGGAATTATGTACCCTAATTAGGGTTAGAGTCGGTAATGGGTCAGCTTTATGATTTCCTATATAATGGCTAGATCTCGTCTCGTCTCCATATCGTTTTCGGCTTGCCNGCTATATTATTATAATGTTGTAATTTTAAATATGTGAGCCGGAATTATGTACCCTAATTAGGGTTAGAGTCGGTAATGGGTCAGCTTTATGATTTCCTATATAATGGCTAGATCTCGTCTCGTCTCCATATCGTTTTCGGCTTGCCCCATTGACGTCTGATTATTTTTTAGGAGCAATGAGAGGGAGATCTAGTTGGTAATATTCATACATAACAATGACTTCCGCATGTATGAATTTCGAACTATCAATTAATCATGTGATTCTTATTCTTAGCATGATTATTGTGTTGTCAAATAACAAAAATTGGTATCAGAGCTGCATGCTAAGATTAGAATCATTTTAAAAAAAAAAAATTAAAAGCTGGGCCACTATCTCATCTCTCTCTCTCTCTTACATTTCTCGCCTTTTACTCTCATTTTCTCTATCTGTATGTATACGTGTGTATCAGTAGAATAGTAGCCGACCCCATTTTTTTAGGAGATTTAAGCTTCCAATTTTTATCTATTTCTTTGTAACGTACGAATTAAGCACTATCTTGTATTTTGTAGATCTGTATTTTTTGTCACTTGAATTAAGATTTTATTTGGTGAAGTTTATCCGTAAAAACGAAATTTTCTTTAATAAAATGGGTTTTGCTCTTTGAGGTTTTGTTGGTGTCGTTTTTGAAAGGGCTACATTGCTTGTACTAAAGTCAAACCTTGGTTCTTTTATTACAAAGGTGAAGAAATTGTGGGTTGAATTTGCGGTTTTGTTGGTTTTTCTTCTCTTTTCTTTCTAACCTTTTGGGTGAGATCTTTAATTGGGATGGAGAAAGGTGTTTGTATAATTAACTCAATTCTCCTGCTTGTCTTTGTGCATATATTTTTCTTCAGCAGCTCCACCGCATGTATGTATATATATATTTGGGGTTATATGTTTGTATGTATATATGTTTCTCCAGCCATCTGTATGAATATATGTCCGTTTGTGTATATATGTTGAAGCCTCAATAGCTAAATTCCAAGTAATAGAAACGTGATTAATGAGCTTCGTGTGGATGGATAAGTGATAACCAATCCAATGGTGTGGTCAGCAGAATTAAAACAATAAACCAATAAATTCAACCTCACAGATTTTATTTATTTTTTGCGTGTACCACCGCCGCCGTCTGTGCCTTTGCATCTTGTTTTGCCTTTAATTGGTTTAATTCTCTAGAGAAGTTTGAAGTAGTATTAGTTTCTTGGACCAATAAACCACTAGAATGAGATGTCTAAACTGCACTGCTAATTGAGTTGACATCTAAAATTAACTAATTTTGAAACCGAGTTGATTCCATTCTTAAGAAATTATCTGGAGATTGCCAATTTGTTTCTCAACAAAATTTATTCTTGGAAAGTTCTAAATTGCAATGTTATGGAAGAGATGTGCTTGTAAGATTTGGGATTTGATTATATTCCAAACTTGCAAATCTGAAATATTCTTCAATGGCAGTGGTATTATGCGTTGATTTTGGTTTTCAGTTAATATGGGGACGGGGTTTCTCTTGCAATTTCAGATTTTTTGGGGGCCTACTTGCAACTTAGTAAAAGGGCCACTTCGTAATTTTAAAGAAAGGACATGTGCTGTAATTTCTAAATTTTGAGGCCCTTCTCATAATTTTGAATTTTAGGATCAATTTTAAAATTTTGAAATATTAAATTTGAAGTTTTAAAAATGGAATTTTTAAATTTGATCACTACGTTTCAATTTCGACCTGAAAATTAAAATTATATTTAAAATTAACGACTTTTTAATTTTTGTTGAAATATTTGAATGTCGTCATTATTTGTCCGTTTAAATTTCATTTTCATATATTGAAATTTGGTTGCCAATTTCGTCTCACAATCGCGCATGAGTTTCAATTTTCGACGTTTGATAATTGTGATTATTATGATTAAATGTTTTCGTGGACTTCAAATCTATCTTAGTGCTCCTATTACGAGAAATATTTTAAAACAAAATTTGGTGGTAGCTGCCAAAGTGGCACACTCATTTTATTTATTTGATTTTCTTAAAAAAAAAATTGGACGTTAGCGTTATAATTTTGAATTATTACATATAGTGTAATGACCAAATGTGTTATTATATGTGATATTTTTGAAAATTGGTATAAAATAGTAAACGAGTTTCTTTGGTCTAGAAATCTCCTTCTGCCCAAAAGTGTTGGTGTTTCGAAAACCAACTTGTTTTGTTAACTAACTTCATTATGTGTTTTAAAAGTACCTTAAAGTATATTATATTGTCAGCCCAAATGTGACTTTATAATATTGCATCTAGACTCTTACCGTAATAATGTTCATTTAGTTTTGACTTTAATTACGGATCATCTAATTAGTAGCCCCATGTTAATTAGATGAATATATTATTATCCATTGTCTTCATGCACTATGTTTTGATTATAAAAAAATATTATTTTATCTTTCCACAATTTTAAATGCCTCAACCCTTTCGAGTCAATTGTCTGCTATTGAAATCTTGACTGTGAATAATTATGTGAGATGGAAACGATTACGTAGAAATAGCACTTGGTCTTTTAGAGTTGGATTTTGCAATGGAAAAGTAGCTTTTGAAACCCATAGATAAAAGTGATCATGAATATGTAGCTGAGTATGAAAAGTGCGAAATGGCTAATAAACTTTGTTTGAAAATTATTAAGCGCTCCGTATCCAATTCCATTATGGGTGATATTCCTATTAATGAAAATGCTAAAGGTTTTGATTTGTTGAGTCTGATAAAGCTGAAATTGGAGATCTGATGGACAAACTGATGAATATGAGATATGTGGTACAACTGAAGTTAGGGAGCACATTATGAATATGATTATTATATCTTCTAAATTAAAGGCTCTTAAGATTCCCATTGATGAGCCTTTTCTGGTCTATCATGTTCTGAATAGCCTTTCGAACCAGTTTAATCAGTTGAAGGTTGTTTATAATGCTCAAAGAGATAAATGAGATTTGATTGACTTTATTATTGTATGTGCCCAATAGGAGTATAGGTTGAGGTGTGAAAATGTCGAAACTGTGCAATTAGCTTTTCATCTACCACAGAACAATGAGTTTTTTCGTAACCACAAGTTTAAGTTCCACAAGGGCAAAAAGTCACACCGCAATCACCAGAGCATAAATTTTGGAAGTCAGACTTTTGGTTGTCCCAAAGAAGCGATAAAGGAAAATGATCAATGCAAGTTTTGCAAAAAGAATGGTTACTGGCAGAAAGATTGGTTTACATTTAAGACTTGGTTGTAGAAGAAGAAGAGTTCCGCAGGTATCTCATTGGCCTTAGTTTTTTATGAGTCTTCTTTTATAAATGTTCCTTTGAATTCTTGGTGGTTAGACTCGAGAGCCAGTATTCATATTGAGAATTCCTTGCAGAGGTACACAAACAAATGGAGGCCAAGTGAGAATGAAGAAAGCCTGTACGTTGGGAGTTGAGTTCAAGTGAAGATTAAGTTCATAGGGGTAGTGAAGTTATTTTTGGAGTCCAATTTCTTTCTTGTTTTAGAGAATACTGTTTTTGTACCGACAATGAGATGAAATTTAATTTCTATATCAAAACGTGATGCTTTTGTTTTTTCCTTTAATTTTCGTAATGGAATGGTTGAATTGTTTTATGATTCTCATTTGATTGGAAATGGACTATTATGTGATGGTTTATATATTAATTATCTTTGGCTTCTTTTGGTGAAATCTCTTGTGTTGCAAATGTGTCAAAGAAAAGGTCTCTAATTCTTGAATCATCATCCATGTTGTTGCATAAGAGATTGGGTAACATATCAAATGATAAGATAGAGAGATTTGTTAAAGTTGAGATACTTCCCTCTCTCGACTTCTCTGATTTTGACCTTGTGTGGCTTGTATAAGAGGAAAGTTGACTAAATCCTCTAGGAAAGGTTCCACTAGGAGTGATGGTAGTTTGGAGTTAATACATACTGATATTAGTGGATC